>VDFB02133049.1:54709-128878 GCA_007258455.2 Sequoia sempervirens | reverse complement strand
TACCCCCTACCCTTTATCTCTCTCCCACTCCCCCCTCCCTCTCTCTCAAATCTCTCCCTCCTACCCCCACACTCCCTTTCTCTCCCACTCCTTCCATATCTCTCTCTCAAGTCAATGATATGGGCCTTCCATAAAATTTTCCAGCCATACTTGCCATTCTCTCCAATTGAAAAAAATCCATGCAGGCCCATTAATCAAAACATAAGAATAGTTAAAGAATAGCCATAAGCAGAAAGCTAACGAATCTTCAACTTCATTGCTTAGGTGATTTAAAGCATCAAAATTAAATAACCTTCTAGGTCTCTAAATCTTATATAGTATATGATATGAAGCAATTTCATCATTGTGGGAAAATCACTGCACTAAAAAGATTTCTAGAGAAAATAAAATCTAGGAGGTTCAAAGGGTTGTAAATACATTAGAATCAGAATAGGAACAACTAAAAAAGGAGTTACTCGTAATCCTTTTAACCATAGTTTACATTTTGAGAATACAAAAATTTGGAATATGTAGATCATCAAATTAGTTAGGTTGTGCAAACGGACCTCATCTTTCAACCGAATATTCTCAATAAGTAGTTGCTGCTCTTGAAGACTAACTTTTGCAATAACAACAGGTGCTCTGCAGTTGGTGCATATGGGATTTCTCATGGATTCTTTAATTGCCATGTTCTCCAAGCGAAGCTTCTTGTTATCTTGCCTGAGGAGAGTGCTTTCATGACACTCGTGTTGAGCTTGAAAATCCAAGATTTGAAAACCCATGATTAGAAAAAATTAATATATAGTTTTTAACTATATACTTTTAATATTATAATAATAATATATATAGTTTTTAATTATATACTTTTAATATAATAATAATAATATAATTATTAAAATATATTGCAATAATAAGTATATTAAATTTATTATAATTTAAAAAGAATATAATTTATATTTATATTAATATTAAATATTAATTTTTAATAAAGGGGGTTCGACCAAACATGTTTAGCACGTTCGACTGAACCCCATTTGAATATATATTTTTATTCTATGTTAAATGGGTTCGGTCGAATCCCCATTCGACCGAACATTTGATTTATGTTCGACTGAACCCCCTTATTTTCACCCACATCCTCTCAGGCAACAAAATTGCTTAGAATTTTGCACTTTAGAGCTCGATTTGAGAATGAAAATGGAGGAGATCTCAGAAACCCAACTAGTATCAAGTTGCCCTCAAAACGAGCTATCCAATAAATATAATTTTAATATGTTTTAATTATATTATCTATTTGTTTTTTAAGTTTTATTAAATATAGGTTTTTCTTTCACCAAAACAAAACTCTTTGTTCTGCACATGTGGAAAAATAGAAGATTATCAAAAAAATTGAAAAATATGAGTGCACCAGATATTGGAGTCCTTGATCCAACAAAAAAATGATACATACAAGAAGTTATGCATTATACAGTGCATATGTCTGAAATGTAATTGATTTGACTTTGAAACTCTGATTAAAGAAAAAATCTTCACTAAAAAAACTATCTAACCAAGTGGAAGCACTAGATATTGAGATAAATCTAAATTAACAAGAATTAGAATTTTATCCTTCATGGAAAAAGTGCAATATAATTTGCAAGCACAATTTTTTAAAATGGTTTTTTTTTTTAAATTATTTTCGGTGGAGATGGAAAGAAGTGCAATCTGATTCCAAAAATTTTGAAAAAAATATTTTAGAATCTAACAAAATGTGATAAGACTCTAGTTTGCATCATCTTCAAATTCCTCACTATTTAACCGCTATAGGTGCCCGAATGTGAAGATTTAGTTAAAAAAAAAAAAATCAATGTCCAGTTTGGTCAAAAATTGTAAACCACTATTGTGGGATCACCCATCAAAGAGAAGACATGTATCCTCAATATTGTCATCAAGATTTTAAATGTGAGACTCTATAGAAAAGCAAGATATGTGTGGTAGAAATAAGTCCCAATGAAGTGAATCCAAAAGATCATAAATGACCTTATTGCAAAGGGTTGCTAGAATCTCTCAAAGAAGCAACTTTGAACTCTAAAGTAGTAGTAAGTATAGTAGATGGGGTATGAATATATGCAAACCAAATAATCTAATCATCCAATGAGGATGTGTCCACACAAGATGGAGCAATATAAATCTTAGTATCATCCATTGAAGCTTGATCATCCAAGGAAATATCATTATCAAATAAAGATCCAAATTCTCCATACAACTGTTGGATGATGGTCTAAGCTTTGAAAGAGCACTCAATATTCTCTATGTGATGTAGAAAATCCTCATAAATAGTAAAACATATTAGCTCATAGACCATGACATTATTTTTAAGCCATGAATTATTTTACTTAGTCACTTGGCTCAAGATTGAGTCCAAGAAGATAGAGAAATAGATATTGTTCAAGATAATGATTCTTTATCCCTTGTTTTTATGCCAAATATTTCTTTAAATTTAGTTTGACAATAGAAGGATGAAAATTAATATCAAAAACCATGATGAACACTCTAAGCAATAAAACTTTATCCTAGTTCATGATTACAAAATGTCTATATAACCCCTCCCCCAAGAATGATACATAAAAGGGCACTTTATAAGTTGAGTGCATGTGTATGAACAACCCCTCTTGTTTCAATATTAGTTTCTTCCCCTAAATTGTAGCACTTTATATTTTTAGTGCACAAATTTTAACCAATTATGAGATGAAAAATGACACTTTATAAAAATAATGCAAAATCATTCCCAATAGATCGGGCTTGAAAAAATAAACACTTTGACAAAAATTGGCACTTAATTTTGAGTAATTGATTACAATTTAGAATTATTTTAATTTTTAAGCCTCTGTAAAATTAGCACATAGATTTTTTTTAAATGACCTCACAAAATTTTGGGAGAAAGAAATAGAGGATAAATTTGGAGAGAAAAAAGAAGACAAGATTTAAGCCCCCTTTGGTTGGTTGCAACCACACCATACAATCAAGGGACTAATCTCTTAGGTCGCTATCCTCCCTCCTTGGTTGATTTAAGCCCTAGGTTAATTGTTGACCTCAAACCTTTTTACTAATTTTCATATTTCCCTTAACTCATGGGAGGTCATCAAACTTTTTTTATTTATTTATTTCCATGACCTGCAACAAATTTCCATGCCCTCTATAACACAAATCAAGTTACACATGTTTGCAACAAACACTTAAAACAAAGAGTTTCGTGCCTTCACTGTCTAGAGAATAGTTTGAGGTCTTTAATGAAGGAAATCACTATAAGAAGAATGAGTGACATCGTACTCAAATATAGAACAAAGATCAACACGATCGATAATATAATTTAATGAATTAAATCACTTTATAAACTAATAATTAATAAACAATAAAAAAATATGTAACAAATTCTACAATTTATTTGAAAGTTATTAGCATGACCATTGAATCTATAGGTCTAATTGCTAGTTTTAAGTAATAGCTAATAAATAATAAAAACCATTAACAAATATTACAATTTCTTTGAAAGTTATCAGTATGACCAGTAGACCTATAAATCCAATTGCTAGTGTTAAGTAATAATAAATAAATAATAAAAAATATTCAACAAATTTTACAAATTCTTTGAAAGTTATCTGTGTGATCATTGAACCTATGTATCTAATTGATAGATTTAAGCAATAATTAATAAATAATAAAAAACATGTAACAAATTCTACAATCCCTTTAGAGGTGAAGTACTCTAATGGTGGAGAACTTGTATTCTTCAAAAAGAGGTCACAAGTACAAATCTTATAGGGAGTAGGGAATGTACAACTTGTATATGTAGCATGGTTAGGTGTCTCCTACATATTGAGAGTGCGAGGTTAGTCCCATATAGGTAATTTGTAAACCCAAAAAATAGATTGTTTGATATCATAGACAATAAAAGAATCCATTCTATTCTTGGTAGTCTCATACTATAAGCGGCTCTAGGAAAATTCATCGTTGGAAAATTTATCGGCAACAATTCACCATGGGAAAATTCACTGTCATGAAAAATTCACGTCAAGGAAAATTCACCACCGGCAATTCATCGCCAAGGAAAATTCATTGCATTAAAAGTGCCATTAATTTTCCGTGGCAATAAATTGTTGATGGTGAATTTTTCTTGAGGTGAATTTGTCATGGCGGTGAATTTTTCCGCGGTGAATTATTGGCAATGGTAAATTGCTGATGGTGAATTTGCCTGATGCCACTATAAGCATCTGTAGACTCAAATACAGATTACCTAATATAACGTCTAGCTAATCTGTAGACCCAAAAACAAATTGTTCGATATTATGGACTATAAAAGAATCAATTTCCAAATAATCTCGTATACTGTAAGTCATATATAGATCCAAAAACATATCACCCAATATCATATATTATAAAATGATCCATTTCCATTTCCATTTTAAAATTATGATCCAACTGCTAATTTTAAATAACAATTAATAAATAATATAAAGCATGTGAAATTCTTCACTATCTTTGGAAGTTACGCGAAGACCATTGAACCTATGGCTCCAATTGCTCGTTATAAAAAATCTAGGACGGCGTTTCTTGGACGCAAAGAAAGCTGACTCCTTAGACTTTGACCGCACACTGCAATTCATTCCTTTTAATTTCACATTCTCCTCCTTTCCCCACCACCGACGACATTTGTTATGCAATGGAGGCGCTGCCGGTGACACTGCGCAATTTTCAGGAGTCCGACGTGGACGATCTCATGGAGTGGGCGACGGACGACGAGGTGTACCGTTTCTCAAAGAGGGAGGCTTACAAATCAAGGGAACAGGCGGAAAACTACTTAAAAAACGAAGCCATGGTGCACCCCTGGATGAGGGCCATTTGCCTCCAGGGCAGGGCTGTGGGCGCCATTTCCCTCAAGAGAGGCGTCGGCGATTGCTCCTGCAAAGCGCAGCTTGGATACAGGGTGGCGCGCAGGTGGTGGGGGAAGGGCGTCGCCACCCAAGCCGTGAACTTGGCTGTCTCTACCGCCTTCACTGACATGCCGGATTTGGAGCGCATCGAAGCCCTGGTGGAGCCGGAGAACGTGGCGTCTCAGAGAGTCCTGGAGAAGGCTGGATTTGTCAAGGAAGGCATGTTCTGCAAATATTTGACTTTCAAGGGAAAAACCAGGGACTTTTATAGCTATAGGTTTCTTTCTCAAGATTTGCCTTGATGGTTTGTAGCCCTGCCTTCTCTATAAAGAGGCAAGGCTACAAATGTTGTGTGTTGCAAAGTATGGGAAGCGTGTATGTGTGTTAATTGAAGTGTTTTATTGTATTGGGAAAATGGGTTTTTATAAAGTGAGGTAATTTTCATAATTGAATAGTGTTTTTCAATGTGAAACAATTTTTGTAGTTTTTGGATTTCAAAGTTTACAAAAATAATTTATCAGTGAAATATATTGTTAATTTTGATTGGATGATTATATTGATATGGTTATGTAATAAATTAATAAACAAAATCATTTTTTTTGGTTGGGTTTGAGTTTGTATAATAGATGAATGGCTTTAACCTTTTATTAGAGGTGTGTTTTATGGTTCACAATGATGGAAAAAGTAGTGGGACTCCTCTTAAATGTATTGTGTGTGTTCTACATCAAAGATGTTTTTATTTATAATGTTTCTCTTGTGTGCATCATTGGTAAATGGTAATTTTATCACTTTAGAAGATATTCACAAAAACAAAAAAAATGTTTTGGAATGAACATTTGTGTATAAGAGAAGAGGTGTACATTTTGAGGAGAAATATATGAACAAGAAGCATCTTAACATGATGATGTAATATATCATAACAAATGACTTACATTGAGCATATTGAAGTGGATGACATGGAGGTGTGAAAAGTATGTTGGACAAAAAACCTTATTATTAAGACAATTGATCACAAACATGCATTCCTCCATAAGACAATATTCTAAAAAGTAAGATATTCCCTTAAGACATTTAGTGATCAAGTATTAAGTTTAATAGGCTGACAAGGAAATCCCACTTGATAGAACATGAATAGATGATACATGTCTAGTGGTGGGACCACTAAAATGTATTATTCATGCAAAGCTTTAGCCTTTAACCTTGACAACTTATTCAAACCATGTAATTGTGGCATTGGTTGACTATGTTGCCACCTTGTATAGTCACGGGTAGACTTGTGTTTGCATGGCTAAATGGTCATAAACTATTAGTACACATCTACAAAATGTTAGTTTAAGTTCACCATATTCAACAAACCCCAAGAGATTACTATTATTCTTTCATCCTTGGATGTGAGATTTGTCCATCTCAGATGAGGAGATGCTTTTTGTGTTGGTTTGGCTCGAGTTCTTGGATTTACCCCTTACTTGTTGGAACTTTTTAACCATCCATAAAAATGTCTCTATCTCAAGATCAATTTTTCCAAGCATTTGAAAGAATTTATGGACATTCAAATTGGACATCTTTGTCACACCTAACATGTGTTATACCCCAATCTCCCTAATACTTGTTGAGGTTCCTTCCTAAAAAATTAAGGAACAATGGAAAAAGTTTGACATTACAAAAGAAATAATGCTAACTCTAGCAACTCCCAAGATAAAACCCAAACTAATATGGGCTAAACAACTACCAAAAAATAGCCTACAAACTTAAATGAAGCAAGGTACACAAAAAATCTTCCTACACCAATCTACTAAGGAAATATTGTAAAAAAAAAATTAGAAGACCTTTTCGACTATGGTGAGAAGATGCACATTATAGGAAATATAAAAGAAAAATTATAATAGATAAATGCACATAATGTAAGATATATATGGGAAAGATCCTTTCAAGAGAAAAATCCACACTAGCTTACTCATTATATTACAATAAGAAATTTGGTTGCATACACTTGTAGAGAAAGTTTCTTTCAAGAAAATACAAGTGTTCCAAATTTGGAATAAAATTGGTAGTATAATAGTACTTATAAATGAGTCTCCATACAACTTCAAACCCAAACACCACAATATATAAGATTTTATAGTACAAAATTAACTGCTTCCAAAATGGTACACCCAAGAAGGCCACATGACAATATTTGCTTCACTACATGCATGTAAGACTATAGATCAATATACAAACACTTTCCTAAAAGACTGCAGATGCAAACTAAAACCTACCACATGCACGTTACATGTGAAAGGTTTACACACATGCATGCATGAAAATTAAGATTTTCATGCAAAGTGCCTACATGCACAACTCCATCTGTAATAGAAATTTCCCAAATTGACTCTTTACTCTTATCATATAGTCTATCATAGTTAATTGAAAACTAACAAAGAGTAATGAAATCAATTAACTCAAACATAGTGGTATGCCTATCTCCTAAAAAATAGGAATCATGTCATCTTTTCCACCTCACATGTGAGATGAAAGCTCTCAGTGACATTCCCACAAAATGACAATATCATATGTACATAATTAATTAAATACATGGAAACAATATTAAATAATAATCATTCTAGGAATTATAAAAGTTTGAGACACCTTAATCCTAACATTCTCCCACTTGTCAAACACCTTTAAAGAGTCAATAGAAACAACAATATTTCACTACTGGGGTTTGTGAGTCCCATAGGCTTTAAACACCATATGAAATTATTTGTACTTACAAGCTTTGTCAAGTCATCTACAACACTTTCCAAAGTGTCAAATTTTACTAACTTCACCTTCCCATCCTCTATCATGTCACAAATAAAATGGTACTAGACATAAATTTACTTTGTCCTCACATGGAAGGTTGAATTCTTTTCTAAACATATAACACTCTAACTATCACAACAAATAGAGATCAACCCTACATCAAGCCCAATATATGACCACAATCTCTTAATCCAAATGGATTCCTTACAAGAATGAGTGGCTACCATATACTTTTATCATGGACAAAGTGACTACAACTTTCCCCTTACTCATCCACCTATGGCGCCACTAAACATCGTGAACACATATCCACTAGTGGGTCTTCTTTTTTTTAATGTCACCTACCCAATCTAAGTCCACATATCCATAAATATTAAATAAATGTTCAGGTCTTGTAGGATCACCTTAAAAACATAAGGAATACTCAAAATTACCCTATAGATATATGAATACCGTTTATATTACATCCCAATGTATCCTTCCAATATTAACCATAAAATAACTAAGGACTCACATTGCTTGGGAAATGTTTGGTCTTCTACAAACCATTCCATACATCAAATTGCCAAAAACAATCATATAAGGTACTCTAGTCATGTCCTCCATCTTAGTAGGATATTTTGGATAGTCACCCAAAAATAACTTTGTCCCCTATAAAACAAGAACAACCAAGTTTCTACAAGCTACCATGCCAAATCCCTCCAACATCAAGTTCACATACTTACTTTGGCCCAACCAAATATTTTAGTTCACTCTATCTCTTATGAGATATATCCATCCCCAAGGTATACATAGATGCCCCTAGATCTTTCTTCTCAAACTTTGTTGAAAGTAGAGACTTCAAACAAAAATTAAAGTCATACCATTCCCAAAAAATAGTGTAGATCATCAACAGATAAAGTAATAATGAGAATATGATCCTTATTAATATATCTTGGATGGTACCACCAATTTTTTGAATTCATTAATTCAAGCACTAAAGACACAAGGAGTGGCAATGACAGAAAACAATGATGCTAGGAAAAAGAGAAAGGAGAGATCAAAAAAGAGAGAAGAATTTGATGATTTTTTGGTAAGATAGCTTGGAGAGTACAAGAGACAAAAGATATAGTCCAAAGAGGGATCTAGTGTTGCAAAAGCTCATTTAGTTCTTTAATTTATTGTAGTAGCAACTTCTATAGGTGCAACTCTTGTTTCTACTCTTCAATCACAAAGTGTTATATATGTTGCAAGGTGTGTGTCCTTGGTCTCCTTGCATTGTACAACACAACGCTTAGGTTTGTGACGTGGCTTAACTGCCTCCCATGGATTCATTAACTCTAGCAGTTGTATCTAGCATTAACAAGTCGATATTTTGTTGCAACGACAACCATTTGTGCAACAATTGGTATCAGAGTCTAGGTCACATGTTTAAACCCCTTGCTTGCACTGGTGGGGATTGTTGCAAGGTGTGCGCCCTTGGTATCCTTGTGTTGTGTAGCACAATGCTCAGGTTTGTGACATAGCTTAATCACCTCCCTTAGATTCATTAACTCTGGTGGTTGTATCGAGCATTAACAAGTTGATCTTTTGGTGCAACGACAACCGTCTACGCAACAATATACCAATCATGGCTTATGTTTTCCAAGGAACTATGTCAACTTCTCTCCCACAAGCATGAGTTGTAACACCTATCATGGCTTAGGTAGCTCAAGCGCCACTTGTAGAAGAGAGGACACAAGAGATGGTGAAATAAAATAAATTGGTGTGACACCCAATTTCTCAACAAAAAACAATATGAATTTCATGTCTCCCCCTTCCATGTTCAACATTATCAAAATTGCTAAGAAATTTGGAGCAGTATAGTTAGCTTGGGGTGAAGTTAGTAATAGTAGGAGAGAAGAACCATTCATTTTTTTCATCATAGGTAAGTGGATTTTTTGAAAGGGTTTGAAACCTTTTACAAAGACATGTATAGATACAATATTAAAGCATAATACGTAACAAGGAAACAATTACACGGACCCATGACATTTGGGCTATAAACTATCATAAAAAAACTTAAGCTAAAATCACAAAGTCAACCAAAATAACAAAGGAGAAAATAACTAAACTACTTTGGAGGCTTGATGCAATACAAATCAAGAGAGATTGAACAATAACATTAGCCTTACTAATCGTTTAAGTAGGATGGCTTCCTAATCATTCTTCCTTTTTTCAGTTGATCCTAGATTAGAAGATAAAATTTATTGTTTCCTTCACACTAGAGAGTAAACTCTATGGCTTGAATCCTCTATTTCTTTCTTGTTTGGAAGAGACAAGCTAAAAGAAGGGATAATCATCCAAGTAGAGAAAAAAACCATAAAATTTCTTTACCCTATTAAACGCATCCTTCATAACATTAGAGTCCTTTCTCACACCACACAACCCATTCTCTTGGGTTTCAAAGAGAAGATATCTCTCCTTACCTTCAAGATCTTTTAGCATAATTTTTTTTTGTCTCCTTACCAAAATTAACAATTATCTAAGAACAAACAATCTATGGTCACAACCAACCACCACCATTATACAATATTATTGTAACATTATATTGATTTTATTACTTTAAAAGATAATATCAACACATTCTCTTTAATGGATATTGTAAATTGTACATCTAATTTGATACAATTATAGACATTTGACAAACACATACATCATTAACAATATTTATCTATTTTGAAAGAAATTAGTAAATTTGGTTATGGATCCATATGTGTGAATCCAAAATATCTAGACTATGTCAAAATTGTCTATTTAGATTTTATATTCTTCTATACAAGATTATAAAAGACGCCAGGATTAGATTATGTTAATTGGTTCAAGATTGAACTTTTTGTTTTATTGTTCATAGTTTTGGTTTATGATTGTAGTTGAGGTTATGAATTTGTTTTGGAATTATATGAATTTTTTTTAAATTAAATTCAAAGTTCTTTATATTCTTTAAATAGTTTATATTTGATTAATTGTGTATTAATTTATATAAGAAATATTTGAACTTATATATTAGAGTTGTATAAAGAACAAGGTTTAAATTTGTTTTATATCATCATTTAATCACAACATATAATTAGCATGAAGAGGTGGTTTTGTTGCTTGGGGATCAACCCTCGTCATAATCGCTTGATTATGAGGATCTGACTTTTAGGTGTAATGTCCCTTATAGATTTACCTTAAGTTTTGTCTTTAATTTTATAAATAAAGATATCAAAATATGCCAAGAAACAATAACCTTTGAGAGATGGTAAAAACGATGCACCTTTGATCTATTTAAATAGAAACTTTAAATGATTAACACTAGTTTGATTGTTTGATATGTATATATTGATATGAGTAGATAATGTAGGGATGCTACTTGATCTAAATTTTGAAGCGAAGTTTGAATGGATAATTGATTTCATAATGGAAAACAAACAATATGATAGAGTTAAATGGAGTTTTCTACAAAATATTTTGTTGGCCTTTGGGTTTTCTTCTAATTGGGTGAGTTGGACTATGAGTTGTGTGACTTCTTCCTCATTTTTAGTTTTTGTGAATGGTGAACCTTTAGAGCTTTTTGGTGCTACCAAGGGTCCTCTCAGGGGGGTCTAATCTCTCCTTATCTATTTATTATAATGGCGAAGGGGTTGGGTCAGTTTCTTAAATTTTGGGTTTCTCAAGGCTTGATTCATGGCTGGCAGTGGGGTTTGGGTTTCCCAACACTTTCTCATCTCTAGTTTGTGGATGACACCTCTCTTATGGGGTTGACTCACATTTGAGAAGCTAAATCCTTTAGGAAATCTTTGGATATCTACCTTATTGCTTTAGGTCAACAAGTCAATGAGAAGAAGTCTTCTATTTTATTCTTTAATTCTCCTCAGGCTATTCAGTGGTAGATTATAGCTATTTTGCGGTTTCAAATAGGGTCTTTTCCCTTTATCTATTTGGGAATTCCTCTTGTTGTTGGTCGTCATCCTAGGTCCTCTTGGTAGATGTTGCTTGATATAAATTGAGGTGGAAGGTAACTTATTGGACTCATCGGTAGTTGTCTACAGCTGCTAGAAAGACTCTTCTCAAGTTTGTTAACCAGGCCCTTCCCATCTACAAATGCTTTGTACAAGCGGCTCCTATGTATTTCCTTAGGGAATTTGATGCTCTCTCACATCAATTTCTTTGGAGTGGTATCTTGTTATCTACTAATTGGGGCCTTGTTAAGTGGGAATCTATGTGTAGACCGAAGCAAGAGGGTTGTCTTAGTTTATGTTTTGCTATTTTGAATGGGAAAGTTCTTGGAACTATACTAAGCTTTATCAGTGTTAGTGTACCAATCAACACCAGTTATGGACCCGTATTCTCAATCATAAATATCTTAGGGGTGTTTCTTCTTTTGAGGTTCCTTGCTATCCTCTAGAGGGGAGTGGTTCTTTGATTTAGCATACTTTGAAAGTGGGGGAAATTTTGATTAAGCAGGTGCTTTTTTGGATTTGTCACTCGGGATCACAAGCTCTTTTTTGGTTAGATTCTTGGGATGGTCACCCACCTATTCTCTCTACTTTTCCTCACCTCCAATCCCTTTTTGATGTTTTACTGTGGCTGGTTGGGATATCGTTGAGCATTATAAGGTTGCACAACATTGTGGATCAGTTGTAAGCTTTCAGTGGAAGCATCCTTCTGAGTGGCCACCTGGGGGGTCTGAGGAGGATAGGTGTGAGCTAGCTCAGCTTTTGGCTTTTTGTGCTTGTAATTCTTTGAGGGGACTTGATGTCTTGACTTGGGATGGTTCTAATTTGTTCAAAAAGAACTCTATGTATGTTGGTTATACGCAGCTTGGTAGGTAGTTGTTTAGGGAAGTTAAGGTCCCTTGGTGGAAGTAAGTTTGGCACAAGTTGTCATGGACCAAGTGAAATTTCTTCATGTAGTTACTTGCTCAAAACCGATGTCTTACTTGGGATAATTTATGTAAGCATGGTTTCCAAGGATCTTCAATGTGTGTTTTTTGTCATGTAACTGTGAGGAGATTGTCTCTCATCTCTTCTTCCAATGTTCTTATGTTAGGGAGATTCGACATTTTTTATGGAGGGTATGGAATACGCCCTGTTGGCATGTTTCCTCACTGGCTAAGTTTGTGGATTGGTGGGGCAGGGCCCTCGTTTCTACTTCCTTTCTTCAGGCTGCTTGGGCTTTTGGCCCATCCTTTATTATCTTGAACCTTTGTTTGGAGAGGAATCATTGGATTTTTTAGGATGTGATGTCAGTTGCCCCTCACTTGTGGTGGAAAATTATGCATTCTATGGGAGAGACTGTTGCGGCTAAGTGTGATTTGACTACATTAGTGGATCCTTGTGATGTTGGTTGTTGTAATCATCTTCATCTCCCTTCTCCGCAACAATAGCTTATGCACAATAGATGTAGACATCCTACCCTGAAGATGAATAGGGAGGGGAGATGGTCTCCTCCACCTTAGGGAGTCTTAAAATTCAACACAAATGGCTCTTCTTGAGGAAAACTTGGTCATGTTGGAATTGGTGGTGTTGGTCGGGACAACTTTGGAGATGTTTAGTTTATCTTCTCTATTTATAAGGGTCTTCATACTAATAATTTAAATGAGGCTCAAACTATTTTATCGGCTATGGAGTGTGGAAGTCAATTGGGGTGGTGAAGGATTATATGTGAGTCTAGTTCCTAGGTTGTGGTGAACCTGTTGAATAGGTGGCATTTAGAGGATGTTAGCTAGCATTTGGCTTTGATTGTTGATCAGATTCTTAACCTTTGTGCTTCTTTGGAGTTTGTTACTTTCACTCATATTCCTAGAGAAAGAATGTTGTTGATTATTTGGCTAAATGGGCTTCTAATCATATTCATGATTAGAATTTGGTGGACCAGGGTCAATTACCCCTGAATTTGTCTCAACAATTGGATCACTCGATGGAGCTTGATAGGGCTATGTAATGCCCTTGCTTTGTACTTCTTGATTTAATAAAAAAATTACGCCTCCTTTATGTAAACAATATGGTAGGGTCATTGTTTTTTTATTTTTATTTCACTAAACTCATGTGATTGAAGGTGCAATAGGCCGATGCCTTTAACAAAACACTATTTCTGATTAAACCCTTATATTCATGTGATTTACAAGTGGCGTTGTATCTAAATATTTTTGCTTCTTCATGTGTCAATCTTCTAGGCTGATTGTGGACTCTTCAAGAGCACTAAGATTTGGATTTAAGGTTATTAATTTGCTACTTGAATGATGATGCCTTTGTTTTGAAACATGACTCTTTTTATATCCATGATTGGAAAAAAGACATAGCTTTTCATTTCATCTTTTCTTTGACAAGGGACATGTCTCTCTTTACATTAATCATTATCTCTTTTCAACTAATTAATCTTAGTCTATAAGGCACGTGCCCCTTAGATGAATCGGCTACTAGGAGTTGCTATTAAATTTGTTTAGAGATAATTAATTTTATTTCCTTAATAGAAAATTTTGACCAAAATCTATCCCTTTGAAGTGGCAATCATTTTATACTTTGTTTTATTATTCTTTTAGGATTGGGGCCATCTCCTTGTGCAATTTGAATGGGGTTATTACATTAGGTGTCAGGGTGATCCCACAATAGTGGTTTACAATTTTTGGCCAAACTGAACACTGAAATTTTTTTTTTTAACTAAATCTTTGCTTTTAGGCACCTATAGCAGCTAAACCATGAGGAATTTGAAGATGATGCAAACTAGAGTTTCGTGAAATTTTTCCTATAGATTCTAAATATATTTTTTTCAAAATTTTTGGAATTAGATTGCACTTCTTTTTCCATCTCCCTTGAAAACCAGCCTTTTTCAGAAAACAACATTTTTAAAAAGTGACGCTTACCGTATAACGCATCACTTTTTTTCCATGAAGGATAAAATTCTAATTCTTTTGGATTTATATTCTTAACTCTGATATCTAGTGCTTCCACCTAGTTAGATATTTTTTTATTGAATATTTTTTCTTTAATCAAGTTTTGAATTCAAACCAATTATAATTCAGACATAGCACGACCGTATAACATGTAACAATTTTTGTATATATCAAAATTCTTTTTTTTATTTTGTTGGATCAAGGACTTCAATATCGAGTGCACGAATAGTTTTAATTTTTTTTTTTTAATAATCTACTATTTTTCCACATGTTTAAAACAAAGAGCTTGATTTTCCGTGAAAAACCTACATACACGAGAAATAATAAATAAATATAATAATTAAATTAAATTTATTTAAAATTATACTTTTTGGGAAGCTTATAATAAGGAATACATACTCACAGAAAATAAATTTTAAATGAATTCATTTGATCCCCCAAAAGGTAAATCAAAAGTGGTTTTTTATCAGCATTTTGATAGGTGTAAAGAAGACTCTGTCATAGGTATGGTTGAAAACTAGTGGGGTTCTATCCAAGGGGGTTTGATTTAAGGTAGTTTAATCAAACCCTCTTTAATTGGAATTCTTTAAATGGAGCCTTTTAAGGCTTAAAACATTATATTTTCTAAAAATATGTGATTTCAGCATAAATCAGTTCTCCCAGAAATTGTAAACCAGCTTTGTGGGATCACCCATCGTCTTGTTTATTATTGGTCAGTTGGCTTGACTTGCTCTCTTCAGCATTGCAAAGGTGTGGCTATTTGGTTGAAGGATGCTATTAATGATCTCCTTATTTTTCTAGCTTCTAGCTTGCCTATGGTTGCTTCCCCACCTATGGTTGCTTCCCCCATGATTCATGGAGCTTTCTACTCCTGGAAAGCATTTGGGTTGTCCTTAGTGGTGCTCTTGAGTGCACTCCTCCTACTCTTCTGGTTTCTTCCACTCTACCCTAGGGTTCTTTGTGGGATTGATGTTTGTAAAACTCTTGGTTGTCATCTTGTTTCTCCCTTGAGTGCTCTTGGTTTCCATATGGGGGAGCCCCCTATTCTCCCTTGTAGTGGGTGTCCAGATGATAGTATCTCTTGGACCATTGTTTGTAGGAGGCATAAAGGTCTCTCCTTTACCTCTTCTAGTTCTCTTTCTCATGACTTATTGGATAAGTTAGTTGTATAGGGTTGTGCCCCTTGCTTCTTGTTCCTTTCCAATTCCTAGCTTCAGTCAAAAACTTTCTAGTCTTTGTTTTGTGTTTTTAGTCTCACCTTTGGTGAGATTTTTCTTGTTTGCCTTGATGGTTGTTTTGTAATGGGTTCAAGCCCTTCCTGGTTTACTTTAATCAAAACTATCAATAAAATATTTTAGCCAAAGTGATTTACATTTCTATTTGGCATGTCTTATAACTTATTTCAAATTTTTGAATACACCAAAGAACTTGACTAAGACAAAAGGTGAATAAAAACATAATTTCCCTTCCCTAACATAACAAATTCCAAAATGCTTCCAAAACATCACCATTGTTAGAGACCAAAGACAAACAAAACTCTAAAACCAGAAGTACAATTCAAGGCCATAAAGCAAGTTCAATAAGGTAAAAATAACATAAATAGGATTAGAAGTACATGCACAAATATCAAAAACATGGGTATAGGATCACCCATCACATATAGAGATCATTTTTATTTTTATTTTGCAAAAAACGATTATCATAAATCTAGTAATAAAAGATAAAATTAAGTCATCTAACAAATCTACTTATTATTGAAAAAATAAATACCCATATTTATTTTTTAGCTATTTATTTTATATAATTTTTAAATTATTTGAAAACTAACTCTATTATTTAAATTAATTGTTATAATAATTAGCCAAACAATTAATTTAAATTTAATTGACTATTGTGAGATCTACTTACAAATTTGACTCTGGATGAGAACATAAATGGCCAATATCTCTCCTCTCTCGCCCTTATGAACTTCTAGCCTTGAATAAAAAACAAACATATAAATAAACAATCAACTTTACAGAATACACAGCATAGAGACTACATTGTGCTGTTTAAAGTTAGTCTGATGATCAGAAGCTACAAGTTGTCTATAAAGCTTTCTGTTTTATCACAGTTGTTTGCTCATGATTAAATGCATGGCATTTGGCTATTTAAAAAATTAGGTTCCTTTCCCAAGGATGTCTTCCCAACAAAGACTCTCTTTTTTTTTTTTGTTGTTAATAGTAACATGTTCAACATTTTGAGTAGTTAAGATTTGATTACACAGGGAATCCATTGCTTTCCAATAAAATTATGTCCCCTTAAATAACATCCTGCAACTCAGATTCACTAATTGTGTGTTTAAACAAGTTTGCTTTTGACAATCCACAATTTAAATCATACCGACAAATTTCTTTTTGCTGCAAAGTCCCTCTGGGTATAGATATATTTTTCTGCAAAGTCATCTGGGTATGAAATGATTACCATGATTACACCACAGTATTTACAAGCGTTCTGCAGAGTATATTTTAGTTTATTGTAAAAGATTGCCTCTAATATCCTCTTGTCTCTGCTTTGCAAACACTGAATAAGCATTGATTTTCTATAATTAAAAGCAGAGTACTATTTGGATTTGTAAGAGACAAGAATGACACGAGGACTTAAATAAAAAGTGAAAGCCTCACACTTTGCCAAATTTTTAAAATTTCATTTCTGAAGAAATGATCCTTTTCTATCAACTCTTTCTCTGAGTATGATGGTATACTTCAAGAATTTCACATTTAATGACAAATTTCAGAGAAGCAGGGACCATGCCAAAAGAAAACATGATAATCATAATACAGGTGATAATACTTTAGACAAGTATGGCAGGGATCAAATTTCATGAGAAAAGAAGAGCCTTTTCTTGCAGGGAACTTTCCATTTAGCTACTGTGACTCAATAGATGTAGGCATAATTTAGGAGATTTTAAATTTGTCCATTATTTTCTCTAATAGCCTGAAGGCAAAGTGGAGGTAAAAGAAATTGTGGGTTAGCTTCATTTGCATTATTATATATAATATATTTGAGGAATTTAGGTCAGCCTTTGTCATATAAATTATGAACGAATAGTCAATTAGAAGAAAAAAAAAGCTTTTGACATCTTTTCCCACATTGCTAGAGAAGTTGTGTTAACTTTTTTCACCAGTAGAAACAATTAAGTTGAATTAATAATGTATTTCTACAAAGAAGAGAAACACCATCTTTGTTTGTGCTAACATTTGGAAGCTATTAATCTAAATATGAGTAGGATAGAGTTGAAGATAGGCTATGCCTAGCAAAATTTGGGAAGAACAATATCAATGCTTTTAACTTTTGATTGTTTTATCAAATTTTCTTCCTCTCAATTCCATTGTCCTCTATATAGTTCTCCAAAAATTGTGCAAAGAAAACATTGTAGATCTTTGAAGTCCTTGAAATACAAAGGCTCATTTTCAAACTAGACATCTTCAAGAAATTAACCTATGAACCTCTTCAAACATTCCATTTGAGGAATTGAGACTTTAAATTCCTCTCTTTTAATTTTATTCCAAATAAAAATCTCCAAAGGGATATCACCAAAATCATTGTTCTTTTTTTTATCCTTGTCCAAGTATTTTTCTCTGGAGAGAATCATGATTTACATAAATTCTCTAGATTAGCCTATCTAACATAGTCATGTTAACTACTTTTATCGTTTCCCATACTTAGACCTCTTGACTCTTTGTTATTGCAAACTATATCCCATTCAACTAGATGGAATTTATTTAATATAACCTCTCCAAAAAAAAAATCTTATAATAACCTCCATTTGTTTTATGATCTTTATATAGAATTAAAAGGCATCAATCTAGAAGATGGGAAGAGCTTTGAAGATGGCTTCTATTTTAATCAATCTACTTGTAATAGAAAACTAATTTTCTTTCCAGAAGGCCTTTTTTCTTATGAAATTTTGTGATAGTTTGTCTCCAAAAACTCTCTAAAAGTATGACCAATAAAAAGAGACATACCCAAATAGATATTGTGAAGCACTGAAATGCACATACCAATTTGACAAGTGAAAATTTTAATTTATCTCTCTTCAAGGCTGATTTGGATTGATCTCTTCTCTAGAGGTAGCCTTACTTTTGACCTAATTAATTTCATTTGGATTTGGGTTCAAAGACTAAGAGGATTATCATTTACAAATTGAGACTGAGTAACTGGATGACATCTATAATAAACCTAAAAACCCAAGATCATTTCCATTGATTGGAAATGTTTCAAGCCCCTGCCTAAGACTTCTAGATTACTAAACTTGATGGGACATATGTTGCTAGTCTGTTTTCCTAATATTTTCTTTAGTTTTATGTTTATCTCTCTTGATATCCTTCAAACTGTAACTAATTATGAACTATTTCATTCAACGTTTCTGTTGTCTTAGTTTGTAGCAGAGCTATCATTAGAAGAAACCTCTCAATGCCATTTGAATAAAGTGGAGGAAAAAAGAAATTTTTCAGTATGAGTTAAGTTGTGGATTGTCAAAAGCAATTAATATTGTGAGGGTGATCAAATCTGGAGTACTCAAAATATTGAAATGTGTTGCAATTCACAACATTGATTTTTTTTAAAAAAAATGGAAGAACTGTCAGCCATCCTAGGGAAGGAACTCTAATTTTTCAAATAGCAAAATGCTATACATGCTTAATCATGAGTGGACTACTGTTTTAAAACAGAAAACTTTACAGGCTAACAAATAGTTTAATTTTAATTTAATTGGCATTTAATTGGCAAGGAGGATAGTATATATTTTATTATTATAATTTATATTTTGAAGAATAATTAAACTAAATGGATTTGGAATTGATTTCAACACATTAGACCTTCTAATTATAACACTTGAATCAAAGAATAACTTTTAATTTAGATTTTTTTTTATTACAATATAATGTGTTATAATTTGTTGACGATTACTATCATTATGGGTGAAACTTCAATTAGTGAGGCAACATCTATAATCTATTCTTCAAAATTATGAAAAGCTTCTAGTCAAAAATTCAATGTCCTTAAAATATCAATCCTTTTCTTGAACACTTCTTCTCACTACTAGCAAAGAATTGCTCATATCGTTCATTGTTTGGTTGGGGTGTTTTCTTCCAAATACCTTGGTTTATCGCACTTTGTCAACAAAGTTTCATATGCTTTTTGGTTGGAATTGTTGGACACATTTCAATCCAAGCTAGTTGGTTGAAAGATGTTCTATTGAGCTAAGATGGGAAGATTCCACTGATAAATGTTACTCTATAAAGCCTTCCTATCTATGTTATGAGCATATTCAAAATACTTGAGAAGTTTGCTGAGAAGTTGGAATAGATTCAAAATAAATTTTTGTTGACTAGTTCAAAGCAAAGACAAAGAATCCGATTAGCGGTTGGGAAAAAGTTTATAAATCCAAGAGGTGGGGGCGCTTAGGTATTAGAAAAATAAAAAAATTCAACTTGCCCATGTTGACCAAAATAGCTTGGAGGCTAATGAATGACAATGAGTGGATTGTGATTTTCAATAGAAAATAAATGTCCCATTACAAGAGTTTGAAATATTTTCCAAACAACCTAGACCTCCTTTTTTGCTCTAGTATTTGAAAAAACATCATTGAAAGAAAAAATTATATTACTTGTAAAGGTGTGAAATTCAAAATGGGAAAGGATGCTTCCATAAATTTTTGGGATGATAAGTGGATTATGGATATCCCCCTCTCAAATTGTGAGTGGGCTAGACCCTTCAAAGATCTACATGTGAGATTTATTGGGGAGAGGGTGGCAAATTATATTGAAGAAGGATCCTAGAAGTTTGTTTCTACTATTGATCTTTCTTCATTGGGATTCTTTAGGCTTCAATCCTTGCTTTCATAGTTTCATATTCCTCAATCTCCAAGAGATTATGAATTGATTTGGTGTGATAATCCTCTTGGTGCTTACTTTGTTTCTTTAGGTTTTATTTTTTTAAGAAGTTAGAGGTTGTCCCTTCTTTCTTAGCTAGGTTGCAATGGCCTGAGCTAATCCCAAAAAATAACATTGTCTTCTAGATCTTTTCCCAAAACAAGATCCTCACTTATGATAACCTCTATAAAAGAGTCTTCACCTTCCCCAACAAATGTTCCCTTTGTGAGAACGATTCAAAGTTATTTTTCCATGATTGTTTAGACTCGGTTGCTTAACCTTTGGAATCTTTGTTGGGTTTTCCCTTATTCCATTAAAGAGGTTGTGGAATAATGGATTTATCCCTCCTTTGATCCTTAAGTTTTTTGTTGTCTCTTTTTCTCCCCCATATTTCTTGGGGTCTCTGGAAGGAGAGAAATAACTACATCCTTCGAGAAAAAACTTATAGAGAAGACATAGAGAAGACATAGTGGTTAATAGAATTATTGTTTCTAGTAATGAGAATTTTAGGTTTGAGACTTCTAAGAAATTTTCCAAGGATTTGAAGGTTGGGGTTTCTACTAGTGATTTATAAATTGTAAAAGGTTGGAATTCACAATTTGGCATCTTTGATACTTTCAAGAAAATGAAGAAGTCCAAAGAGAGGGTGTATTGGAAGCCTATACCTATTGATGGATTAAGATAAAACTTGATGGTGTAACCAAAGGTAGCCTTGGGCGAGTTGGGGGTGGAAGAGTGAACTAAGAAATGGTAAGGGAAGATTTATATTTTCTTTGGCACTCCCTTCGGGATATCAAACTAACCATTATGATGAAGCAAAAACTACCTACAATTACATAAAGGTTGCTCATTCCAAGGGGTTTAAAAAAGTCTAGGATGAGGGAGACTCCCTCAATATAATTGAATGCTCAAAGGCCTTCAAAATCTTAGTTGGACCATTGACACCTTGATAAAAGACGCGCCCAAATTGGTGGAGGATTTTGATGAGGTAGAATTCTCAAATGTGTACCATGTGAAATAAATATGTTGACACCTTTGCGAACCTTGGGGTGAATTATGACAACTTCATTCTATGGGAGGAGTGAATGTCCCTTCACAAGAAAAAATATTTTTTTGTAATGATTACCTTCCTAATTGTAGAATCAACATGTGAAGCTTTAATTACGAGAGAAAGGTTGCTCACACACTTTGTGGGTATTTTTCGAAGTTATCGATGAAACTGTATGGATAAAGAAAATTGTGGCTTTAGTGATATCTACAAAAGTGGGTCCTTTTTTAATAGTGGTGAGGTTTGTTTGATAAGGATGGAAAGAGATCATAAAAGGGTTGAACCCTCCAATTGTGTCAGGATTCACTAGAAACCGCAAGTGTGGATAGTTTGAAAGAAGGTGGTATTGTCTTGTTCATGGAAAAACTTCATGGCCATGATCCCATAACGACTCAAGTTTTTTTTCACGGATGGAAGAATAGAAAGGCTATGGTATTTGGGTTGGAGACTAATGTCAAAAGGAACTCATTTCCCAAGTGACTAGCTTTTCCATGGAAGGTAGAAAAAGATTCAAAGATCACAAGGAAGGGGATGTGGCTCTACAAATCTTCTTCAAGGAAAATGAAAGAAGCATGCTAATTAAAATACACTTAGGCTATAAATGGACTCCCATTAAACCCATCTGGTTTATGGTAGAAAAATTGTGATGAGTTATATGACTCTTGAGGGGAGGTTTGAGTCCATATATGGGTATCACTTTACTATGTTGAACCATTTTAGATATAAGTTTCACATTTGTTATCCTTTCTATCTTTCAATCTCCCTAGAGTACTTCATAAATGAGAATAGAAGGAATCCTAAAATTTTGATCATCCATGAAAGCCTCATAATGTTGATTATAAATCATATGAAAGCTATGACTCCTAGCAAAGAAACCCTAGGAAAAATGCAAAGTATAAAAAAGTTAAGGAGATTAGGTTGAGAAATTTTGGATGAATCCTTTGATTCCTAGGTTCAAGATGAGACTTGTGACAACTAGGTTGATGGGGAGGATTCTAGGAACTTTGTCCATATTGTTCATGGAAACCCTTCAAACTCAAATTTTATGGAGCATGAAGAGGCTACTACCCCTAGGGTAAACCCACAAAATTGGTTTACAATTCCAATGAGGAAGGAAAATTGTAAAAATGCTCCTATGAAATTTGTTTTTTATTTTTAGGGGTTCACACGAAATGAACTCGGGTGTTCGAATGGACCCTAGTTCAAGCAAACCATATTAAATGATGTGAGTCACTTTTTTTGCATTTTTTAATGACGAAAACAATGGAAAATTGACTACAAGAGGGGGTTTGCTCGAACCTGGCTTCATTCGAACCCCCCTTCCCCCCCTCTTCTCCCCCTTTGACACCAAATTTTTACAAAAATTTTCCCTTCGAAGCTCAAGTTGAGGATGAAAATGGAGGAGACTTCATAGACCCAACTTGATGATGGTATTCCTCCGAACGAGCTATCCATCGAATATAATTTTAATATGTTTTGGTTTTATTATGTATTTGTTTTCTTAGTTTGATTAAACATAGGTTTTTCACCGAAAATCAAGCTCTTTGTTTTGCACATGTAGAAAAATAGTATATTATCAAAATAAAATTCTAAAAAATATGTTCAGGCTAGGTATTGATGTCCTTGATCCAATTAAAAAAAAATTGAATTTTGATACATAAAAAAAAAGTCATGTTGTATACGGTCCCCCTATGTCTGAATTGTAATTGGTTTGACTTTGAAACTTGATTAAGGAAAAATATTCAATAAAACACTGTGAAACCAAATAAACTAGTTAGATATTGTAGTTACAAATCTAAATTCAAAAAAAATAGAATTTTATCCAAGGTTCATAGAAAAAATTTATGTTGTATACGATGAGCATCACTCCTTAAAAATAGTGTTTACTAATAAAAACTAGTTTTTGAAGGACATGGAAAAAGAAGTGTAATCTGATTCCAAAAATTTTGAAAAAAATATATTTAGAATCTACAGACAAAATGTCACAAATCACTAGTTTGCATCATCTTCAAATTCCTCACGGTTTAGTTGCTATAGGTGCCCGAAAGTGAATATTTAGTTAGAAAATATCAGTTCAGTGTCCAGTTTGGCCAAAAATTGTAAACCAGTATTGTGGGATCACCCCCTATCAAAATGAAGTGTAGTGATGATATTTCTAAGGTTCATATGAAAAAGGGGAAGCGGAAAATTATTTTTTCTTGGTCTGATGATTCTAGGTCAAGGAATGAGAAATTTGGTAGAGAGGATAGCAAGGTTTATGATAAATAGGAGACTACAGTGATAACTGGTGTTAAGAGGAAAGTAAATCCTTCACTACAAGGAAGGAAAAAAAATTATAAATCTTGAAAGGATGGAAACTGATGAAGATACTATTGGTGATGGAGCTAAGTTGAACGAGGATGAAGAAGAGATTAATAAGAATGATGGAAACAGAGTTTTAGGGAAAACTATTATGGTGGAGACGGAAATAAGAATTCCTTTCCATCCTATTCTTGACCCTACCTCAAATGTTCCTATGGAATTTTCCCTACTTTTTTCTAATGTTGCCAATTGGAAGGAGTTATCAAAGGCTTTTGAGCACTATTAGGGAAATGGTTAATTTGCAACATAGGGTGACCAATGGTTTTATGTTGAGATTAACTACATAAACTTGAAGTTGGCCATCATGTAGGAAAAATTGGAGAGCTAAAATGAGATTCAAAGGTCCAATGAGATCAAAATCATGAAGGGTTGGGAAACCATCTCTAATTTGGAATTTTTTGAAAACAAGATGAGTTATCTCAAGAATCACTTCAAAGATAATGTGAATAACAAGAAAATTGGAAACAAGAATGGGATGTTAAAATTATTATGTTGGAAAAGGATATCAAAGAAAAAATATAACCTTGAGTGGGTAGTTAAGGCAAGTTAATGCACAATCTAGAATAGTGATAAGAGGATAAGAGTTTTCTTTCAAAAGTTGAAGGACCTCCATGAAGAGCATCTGATCTAGGAGAATAAAAATTATCAAGCCAAGTGAAGCACTTCTACCCACAAAAGTAAGAATAAAAAATGTGATAAGGAGGAAAAAGCTTTGTTGGGCGTCATCAAACTCCACCACAACTTTTGTCAACAAGAATTAGAAGCTACTAAGACTCTAAAGAAGCTACAATTGGGAAAATTTTCTCTTCTAAAATTTATTGTCAAGAGCCCACTTGACTATGAAAGTTGATCAAAGAAATTTTTTCAAGCACTTTAGCCAAGAATTAATCCTTAATAGTTTTTAGCTTTGAAGAATCAATAATAAGATGTGAGTAATCTTCTACACAAACATGGGGAGACAAGCTAGAGGAAACTAATATACCCCTCATAATATCTTTTTCCTCAACAACATCATTAGTTGAAAGATATTATTTAAGAGCACAATTTTTCATTGGAAAGCAATTAATTCTCCGAGAGTAATCAAACAATTTAAATAGTTAAATAATTTGTTGAATTTAATTGGTAAGCGGATGGTATATTTTTAATTATATTATTTATTGTGGTTTAATTTATTTGGAGGGATTATTGGATTCAGTTGTATTGAGTTTAATAAATTGAATCTTGTATTGATAATATTTTAATAAAAAATAATTTTTAATTTAGATATTTTTTTCTGCAATAGTATGAATGGTTATGTAAGAACAAAAAAATTGATCATTATTATTATTATTATTTTAATTATTTAGATTGATTAATTAATTGAACAATGATTATAGTGACTAATCTAAATAATAAATTTGAGGTTTCAAATAAATGTAAACAAAATTATTAAAGATAAGTAGAAATACATAGTTTTAATGTAATTAATAAAATATTATTGTAACATGTGCTATATGATTTAATTTTGATTTTTCTTATTAGATTTATCACTATTATGTCTTAAGAAAATAGAAATTAATATCTAATATGTTATGGTTCAATGCTAGACTCATGGCTTTTTTCCATACTTATGCGTACAATCATATTCATTTGGCTTTGGTCTTATTTTGGTGGCATTGAACTTGTTTTGTGGTCTTGAACTTTGCATTTTAGCTATTCAAAATCTTCTTTATTTTTTATGTCTAAAAATGGTGGTGCTTAGGAGTATCATTGGTAGTTGTTATCTTCGAGACAAAAAAATATATAGCTCCTTATCAAGCCCCTTGATTGGTTGAATGATTTGAAATAAGTTGGAAGACCTACCAAGTAGAACTAAAAATATCTATGCTATCATTATGATTACAAATTGTTGTGCACTTAGGTACTTTATTGATGGTCTATGATGATAATATGATGTGATTAGTTGATGATCTAAAATGAATTAAGACATCCTAACATACAAATTTGAATATTTCTTTCATAAGTTAACATGCAACAATTACTTAGAAGTAAGTCAGTTTTTAGATCCAATAATTTCAAATTTGAAAAAATATGGATTAAAGGATACACAATTACTAGGACAACAACTATGATTATAAAGTAGGACTGCAAACAACAAATTTGAAGATTGGCTCTTGAACCAATTAACATTTAACATTATTTAGAAAAACCATAAATACATGTAATAGTGAAGTTCCATTGTGTCTTCAATTGTCATTAAAATTACATTAAAAATAAAATATATACAACAAATATGGATGAAAGCCCATTGTTGTAAATTCTCAATTTTGAAATATCAAAAGCATAATCATTTCATACAATAATTGACAAAATAGAAAATTTCAATAGAATTCTATTCCATTTAATATTAATACTAATATTAATCAACAAATATGGATGAAAGCCCATTTTTGCAAGTTATTAATTTTGAAATATCAAAAGCATAATCATTTCATACAATAATTGACAAAATAGAAAAGTTCACTAGAATTTCATTCCATTTAATATCAATATTAATATTAAAGATGATTAATCCTGACTTTTTAACATTTTTTTTTAAGAAAATATCAAACTACTGTAGAAGATTTTAATTAAGTAAATAAAAATAAAATAATTCTTAAGTAAATAAAAATATCTCTTCATGCTCCTTCTCCATCTACAAAGACTTCCCTCCAGATTTTTATTGGAAGACTTTTAATTTAGATTCACAAAGATCATCTTTTTTATTTATGAGTCAACATCTTAAAACAAAAGAATCTTGTATTCTAACATTGGTAGTTGGCGTTCACACTAAGACTTCTTGTGTGGACACGTCTTCATGAGATGAGCAATGTAATTAAATGACATATTGAAATCCCATTTAATATTTATATTCTCTTAATTTGTAGCAGAATTATCAAATTAAAAATATCATTTTATTATAACAAAAAATTGCATACTAATCTTTCCTGTATTGTGGTTATTAAATTCTATTTTGGCATGGTCCCTACTTCTCTGAAATTGATCATTCAGTGCTTAAATTCTTTAAGCATAAATAATCAGAGTAGTTGATAAAAAGGGATAATTTTTTATGAAATGTTTGGTATGAATTTTTTAAAATTTTGGAAAATGTGGGGCTTTAGATATGTATTTAAGTGCTCTTCTTCCCATCTCCTATAAATTCAAATAATACTCTACTTTTAATTTTAGAAGATAAATTTGTATTCAATGTTTGCAAAGCATAGACAAGGAGATATTGAAGGCAATCTTTTATGACAAACTAGAATATACTTTGCAGAATTTTTATAAATAACATTGTGTCATCATTTCATACTCAGACAACTTTGTATCTAAGAGAAAATAATTCATACACAGGTAGACTCCGTAGCAAAAATAAATTTGTTTGTATGAATTAAATTTTGGATTTCCATAAGCAAAGTTGGTTTACCCCACAATCATTTAATTTGAGTTGAAAGATGTTATTTAAGGGGACATATTTTCAATGTGAAGTAATTAATTCTTTGAGGGTAACCAAATTTGGAGTGCTCAAAATGTTGAACATGTTGCTATTCACAACATTTAGAAAAAAGGTTTGCTTCAAGAAACGTATTCTCTATTCTCTTAGAGGGTAACATGGCACTTTTTCCATGGATTATCTTATCATTCAAATTGGAAAATTGTGTGTAGTAGATTTGATTTTTTTTTGTTTTTCCATTGTTGTTTTGAAGTGGGTCATGTTGATGTTGTTTTCCCAAACAACAAGAAAATCTACTATTCATGTTGACCCAGATTTTTATTTGTCTTCACATGCTCTTCTTCACTTTCCAATCTCTTTGGGGGCGATGATAGTTCATATAATTTACACTATATATACATTTATGATCAATTTTGACCCTAAATATTTGGATCCCATGTGCTTTCAATCTCTTCATCTCTGCTTTTTCTTGATGTTGTAGATTCTATGTGATAACATTCCATGGATACATCTCATTATGTACATCATGACACATCTCTCTATCTCTCTTTGTCCTTCTTCTCCTTAGAATGACTTGTGCTCCTTCATGTAGCACATATCATTCTAAGGGGGAGATACCATATTAAGTTATTCTTACTTTTCAAAAATATGTCTTAATAAGTCTTAAAAATATTGATCTCTTATGATCTCCTCACCTAGCTTAGGGACAACTTGACTAGACTTATCATTTTTTTGACTATCTTGAAACACATTTTGCAGCAGCCACATGCCTATCATCTTGCCATATGGTTGTTAGTGTTAAGTTTTAACTTAGGGTTAATTACTTAATTAATTAAATTTCCTATATCCCCGGTAGTTTTTCACCCGTCACATTTTTCATGCCTTTAAAAGGCTTATACACTATGTATTATCTCATCTCATTTTTTGAATATCATCTTGGTATTTAGTAGAATGGACTTGTGCTTCTCTCATGTATCTATGAGGGTGGATGTTTTTGCAGGTTGAGTATCCTAGGAAGGAGCTGCCATCTCCTATATGGTATCAGAGCTCCTCCTCCTGCTCACCTTCCTGGAGAGTTTTTGCCAAGGAGATCCGAGCAAAAAATTTTTGCCTGCATTTTGTTTGGAATTTGAAATCTTTCTTAGAATTTCTATTTCACCTTTGGAGTGGTTTTGATTTCTGGTGAATGCTGGCGATTTTTTTTGTTCTGCAACAGAGCTCGTGCAAGTGCCACCTTTCTTGGTCGGGATGCGGGGTCATCCAATCCAAGGCCCATGACACTGCTCCTACCATTGCCATTATATATTTCCCTATAATTTCTTTACTTCTCCTCTTGTATTGTGCATATTTTTGTGTGTTTTGGTCGACCGTGAATTGTTGCATTATGCAAAAGGCAAGTGAAGCCCAAAAATACTATGTAAAGGGTGAAATCACTACACAATTGAGGGCATGATTTTGTAGCTAGAAACATTCGATTTGCAAGAGGAGATCAATATTTATAATGGTTTGTGAGCATGCTATGACCATTTTGAGGTTGAATCTGAAGCCAACATATCACCTTTTGAAGGACACAATTCACCTTTGAACGCTGAAGTATTGTCCATTACTTTTGTGGTGAGAAAGCATGATTTTGTTGTTTGGATATGAAGTTTGGGTGTGAAGATTGTTATTGTGCATTGATCGAGATTATTGACTGCCACAAGGTGTGATTTTTAGCTTAAGGGGGGTGTGATTTTCTGTTTACTGCATTTTGGGAAGGTGAACAGAGTGATCGCCAACGAATTTTTTGCAGAGGTGGGTCCTCTTCATTTTTTTTTGTTTTCATGTATTTATGCCCCCAAATAGAAGTGAGTCCAATGAATTTATTGCTAAAAGATTCGTAGCCTGTTGGATATTCTAGCGAAGGGTGAAGGGTTTCCTTTTGTTTTGCCATTTACTTGCTAGGTGTGTTAAAAAAAAATCACTAATTTTTTAACCTTTCTGAAAAATTACCCCACATGGTCGAGTGCTTGCACTATACATGTGAAGTGATTGTGTTCTTTGTGAGGTGGATTGTCTGTATGGTGAGTTGATTTGGAGATTTAGCTTGGTGATTAGAGTGGGAACTTGCCACGAAAGGTGTATAATTTTTGCTCAATTTTTTTTAGATTAAGTTACATAATTAGGATTTTTTGCATTATTGTTTCCTGAAGTATTTTGGAAAGGTGAAGTTTAATTTCAAGAGGCTTCATTAGTTATTTTTGAGGTTTCAGTATAGTTTGGTGTATTTTTGCTTGCTTTTGGTGCAAATTGCTATCACGGCTACTCTTGATTCAGTTGAACATTTAACCCCCCATAACTATCATACTTGGAAGATTAAAATGTGTAGGTTGCTCCAGTCTATGGGTTTGTGTTCCACATTGAATGATAAACAATCCACTTTTACCAAGGAGTATGAAATATTTTCTCATAGAAACAAGTGTCATGAAGCTACAGGTTTGATGGCTTTGCACATTTCTGATAGTCTTTTTTTCCATATTCAGGAGTGTAATACACCCAAGGAGGTATGGAATGAGTTCCAAAACCTGTTTGGTCAGATCAGTGAGTTCAGTGCTTTACAAATAGAGGTAGAATTAACTTCTCTTTCCCTTGATGCATTTCCTTCCATTGATGATTTCCTAGTCAAGTTCAAATCTGTGAGGTCACAATTGGTAGGATGTGGGAAGGACAAAACCGATAAGGAGTCCATTTTTTTATTTTTTTAAGTTGAGAGGTCCATTTATAGTTTTTTCTTCTACCTTCTACTCTACCATGGATGCTTTGGGCAATGCATTCAAAATTCCTTCTTTTGAGACATTCTATGACCATTTGACAAGGGAGCAAACCAAACTTGCCTCGTTAGAGGGGGTCTCTATGAATCATGCATTAGTTGCAAAAGCATCTTAGAGCAAAGGGAAGAAGAAACATGTAAGATGGAAAATTGTCGTCACCATGGTTTATGACATAGGACAATAATCTTCTATACTCCACATTCAAGGAAACCCTGGAGATCTCAATCTAATGAAGAAAGGGGAAAGAGATCTTGCAATAGGGTTGTCCTAGCATCTAATTATAAACTAAAGAGGGGTTCACCACCAAGCTAAGGCTTGGAAAGACTAGTGAAATGCAAGATCTAATGTTTCAACCTAGTGATGCATGAAACTTGAATATATGACCTAGAAATGTATATAAATCATAACAGAAGGTTGTAAAATTAGAAGTGTGCACCTGGAAACCTGTAGAGGCTTGAATGAGGATTGGAAATGTTGGAAATCCTTATTTTAAGGCTGAGTAGGACTCATACACTAGTCTGGGCAATTTAGTCCCAAACTAGGTTTTCTGCACCAAAATTAGAATATGATTGTTGATTTTGAATGTCTAGAAACCCTAAAAATTGGTTGTATTGAGACTCATACACCAAAGGTGGAATATAATTCCTAGTGCTCTTTTTCTAAAGGTTAAGGTCTTTTTCTACTCTCCAATCTCTTATCTTTTTGTTGTACTTTGTTTTTGGATCTGAAACCCTAATTTCAGACCTATAGATGACTTTTTGTGAAGAAAGCAACCTTGCAAATAAGGAGACAACTCCAAAAAAATTCTCCAAGATTATAAACTAATCTTCAAGGGATCTTCAAGCTCTAAGACACCTATATTTGCAATCACACGTGTAGAGAGAGAAAAACTTGTTGATTTGCTAGTAAATGGGGGTTTGCCTTAGTCAAACCCCTTTTAGATAATTAAACAAAATGATGAGATAATGAAGTAAGGACATGAAACATGAAACATGAACAATGATACCTTGAATGATGCCTTGTAAATCAGCAACCTAACATGAAGTGGCCTTGAAGGATGTAGACTTAGATTTTTAAATAAGTGTAGAACAATGCATAACCTTGGATCTTGAATACAACATCACAACACTATCTCAACAACATGTTTGATGCTTAATAATCTTAACATGACAATATATCTTGGATAGCTACAACAATTGATGAAGAATTCTACCCATAAATGCCTTAGAAATTATCTTGAATGCTCTCTTGATGCTCTTGTGAATTATTGGAATGCTTAACTCTTGAGTTCTTGACTTGATATCATGAATGATTTTATGAAATAATGACTTGAGACCTTGTTTATATGGGAAATCCATCCAAGTTACCATTTATTAGATCCCAAAGGCTGACATTCACAAAATTTGAATTTAAAACCCTGATTTCCCACTCAAAACCCTAAGAAGGGGCTAAATGGGACTCATACGCCAACTATGGCGTATGGGTCCCACCTAGATGTGACTCATATACCCAAGGTATGGGTCCCACAAGGCCTTTTTAGAGAGAAAATGTCAAGGAATGAAGAAATCAAGTTTATTTAAAGTCTATGTCAGGATTTCTATTAAAATATGCCTCAAGATGCATAATAAAGGGTTCTAAAGGCCTATTAATGTTGATATAAAGGTTATAAATGCAAGAGGGCCAATAATTCAATGTGAAAGTGTAAATAAATACACTTGAAAATATTAAATTAAGGTAAAATTAGGTCTATTTAGCTTAAAAGGGCCCTAAATCCAATGTAAATGTGTACAACACATTACAACACTAGATTAAGGCAGCATTAGGTCCAGGGACCCTAAATTTAATGTGAAGGTGTAGATGAATACACTTTACAACACTAAATTAAGGAAAATTTTGGGTTATTTAGCTTAGAAGGGCCCTAAATCCAATGTGAGTGCGTACAACACATTACAACAATAGATCAAGGTGACATTAGGCTCATTTAACATTAATTATTCCCAAATTACATGAGGAATTGTACCATTTACAAGACAATATATTTTTTTTCATTACAAAACCTAAGGGTAAGACAGAGTCTAATGAGTCCTCCACATCTTCAAAAGAGAATAAACCTAAGAAGGAGAAGTTTAGTTGTGTGTATTACAAGAAGAAAGGTCATGATGAACACCAATATTATATGAAGAAGATTGATGAGCTTTCACATCTTCTTCTAAAGAAAAATGTTCCACTTCCCTCATCTATGACTCCTTCTACAACCTCTCCATCTGCATCACCTTCACCTACACAGTTAGGGAATGCGGGATTTGCAAGTGGAATGAAAGGTAAAGAAGATAAAATCTACATGGGAAAAGGACATGCATTGGTAACTTCTGCAATTCATTCTAGTCATGATAGATGGCTTTTGGATTTAGGAGCATCTCATCACATGGGGTTTACTCTCTATCCTTTTTTGGTTCTTCATCCTACTGATACTTCTAAGAATTTGTTGGGAGAGTAAGCTTTTGGATGTTGCAGGGATATGCAATATTGAGATTGGTGATGTTTGTTTTAGAGATGTATTGTGTATTCCCGATTTTCACACAAATCTACTTTTCATCTATCATATTGCTCATGGTGAGGTACCTAAGAATATAGAGTTCACTAAAAAAAAAAAATTCATTAGAGAGGCTAATATTGGCAAAGTCATTTTTGTTGGTGAAGCTAATCATGAGTCTTCTCTCTATTCCTTTTCCCATTTTTTTGATGATGATGATTATGAGCCTCACACCCCTCTTGCTATTGTTGATAGCAACTCTTCGAGAGATATTGTTCATTTGAACTTTGGAGTTCTTTAGACCTATGTTGATTCATCTCTTGTTGCTTCAGAAGTTGGTTCTTTAGCTCACAATAGGATGTTTTTGATCCTTTAGATCATTCTTTGTGGGATAGTCACTTGAAAAGTCTTGTAAAGTTGTTTTGTGAATCTCACATTTATGACTTGGATGATGCATTTGAGGGTATATCCCTTCTTTTTTATGAGAATATCTGCACTGCTATCACATCATCTATGTCTTTGGAGATTGTTGCTTCAAAGTTTCTCGACATGGTCTTGTTGATCCAATTTCTTCAATTGAGGTTGCGCCTGATCATGATGTGACATTTGGTTATGTGGAGGGACCAAGCTAATTTGCAGAGGCATCTTTCATGTTGATTCTTCCTCTCCCTTCTCTTGTTTCAGAGTGTTAGGGTTAGAGATGGCAGATCTAACAATTAAATGCAGATTTAAATAATAAACAGAGAAACTAAAACATACACAGAATAAATCATAACACAGAGAATTTAATGTGGTTCACCCAATCGGGCTACATCCACCAAACCGACCATCCAATACTTTTATTATCCGATTGCAAAACCTAATACAATCTCTATGAATAATGCATTTTTCTCATATACTAACCCCATTCCAACCCCTTTTTAACAAGCTTTTAGAAGCTTCCAGAATTAGGGTTTTACAAAGTCATTTTTTCTTTCTTTTTTAGAGATTTTTCCTTTTTTGCTGATGACGCGAAAAAAACGGCAAAAAAAAATTTCTCGGGGGCTGCGCCCACGAACCCCTGCTTTTCGGGGGCTGCCACCCCCGAACCCCCGCTTCTCGGGGGCTCCCGGCCCCGGACCTCGGCAAGGACGGGGGGGAAGGGTGTACAGTATACCATGGGCTATACAGTATAGCATGATCAGTCGCCACATACCAACATAGAGTTGGAGTTTTTCGTACATCAGTGGTTGTTTCTCCCTAAACGGAGGCATGTTGTTTTCAAACATGGGATATTCTTCAGACTTCAAGGATTAGCATAGGAGTTTCTTCATCATGTGGGGGGTCTTCAACATTTCTACTCTTTTCTATGGGGGGCTACATAGTCTCTCTCCTTTTGTATTTTGTTGAGATTAGTGATAGGAGTTTTCCTTGGGGGGTCTTGTGAAGTCCTCCTTTCACTTCTTCATCCTTTTTTTTCTCTCTTTTGGAGAGGATTTTTCACCCATAGGGTTTTTCTCCTTTCTTCGGTTGTGGGAGATTGCATTGCATAGCAGTTGTGCATGGGTACCTAACATGGCCTTGTAGCCGAGACCCATCTTGCATTTCATTTTGCATAATAATCTCCCTAAGTTTGCACTTAAGGGGGGTGTTAGTGTTAAGTTTTAACTTAGGGTTAATTACTTAATTAGTTTTTCCCATATTAGGTAGTTTTTCACCCATCACATTTTTCACACCTTTAAAAGGCCTATACACTATGTATTATCTCATCTCATTTTGTAAATATCATCTTGGTATTTGGCATAATAGACTTGTACTTCTCTCGTGTATTTGTGAGGGTGGTTGTTTTTGTAGGTTGAGGATCCTGGGAAGGAGCCACCATCTCTTATAATGGCCTCTAGAATAACACATCTTGCTAGCCATACTTATCAGTGTTGTCTTTATATCTAATCAAATTGATCACATCTATTTTTCACTTGTTTCCTAACGTTTTTTATCTATAGCTAACATATTGGTGAATTTACAGTTAGCTTTCCAGTATAAAAGACTCATGTCCTCTTTGTGTCCTATCTCAACTTAACAATTTCATATATAGGATCAAAGACTTGCATCATCTTCATCGGGTGAAGCCACAATATGTAGTACTCCTCTGGCTAAGGAGTTGGAAGAGAAAGTTAGGTCAAGGGCTTCTTCTGGTATTTCATACGTTGAGATTGAATTAATTAAATAAGGGTAATATTAATTATTAAAATGTTAGATTAAATTGTATTTAAATATTTAATTATTTAATTTGTTTTTTTGAAAAGGTCATGAGTTTATTAAATGTTAATTAAATAATAAATTGTGTTTATTTTTTTTTTCAATTAACTCACTGGTTGAGGATAATTATCAGAATAAATTATTTAAATTAATTGGATAATATGCTTTACAAGTAAAGTTGTAAAAATAGGAATTAAAACAAAAAAAAAATATTGAAAATAGAAAAATAAATAAATAAAAGAATGAAAAAGATGAAAGAACAAATGGGAATTGAGATTTAACGAAAAAAAAAAACTTGCTTTTAAAAATATAATTGCTTTTATTTATGAGCTTTTGAAAGCAATGGGGAATATCTTTTATTTGTCTTTTAATTGAAAAATCTAGGTGTTTTCGGGGAGAGGAGACTACCATTTTTGGATGGTGAAAATTTGCATCTTTTCGGGGGAATACTTGATTATTTTCTCCCTCACACTCCACCGCAGAGTCTTAGCCAATCTTCCGTACATAATCTCCAGAGAGTCTCTGTAGTATATCACCAGAACGGCATCGTTAAAGCCATAAGGAAGGAATATGGTTATCTTGAAGGCCAGATCGGGCTTTATGAGGTCGTGGCGTGCTTGGTTAAGATTACAATAGATCTCGAGCATTAATGGTTCTCGAATGGAATTAATTCTGGATTCTCAAAAGGGATGAAGGGAATTTACGGCCATTTCTAAACCCTTCTTATGTTACTTCTAAGATCTTTATATCACAAAAAAAAAAGTTTATAATGGATCGGCAACCATAAGTTTAATGGCAGATCAACGAGGGGATGAATTGAAGATTTGAGATGGAATCAAGCTTTGTGCAGACCAGGTATGTGAATATCACAGACATCACTCTATCTTTGATTTTTGCAATCCCTGGTATAGCTTGTTATCAAAGATCTCTCTTTTATTATGAAAACATCAGATTTTGGAAAAGAGTCGTTAGTAATTTTTATGGACTATGATTTAGGACTGGTCTAACTTTGTGAAAGGAGTTGATGTTGCTTCCTCGCACGAAATCTTGTAGTGGATCTACACTACCTGTATTTGTTCCCTCTCTTTAGAATGATTGTTTCTTTCTATAGTCGTTCTTTGGCACTGGATTAACTAATTTGTCTGTAACGGTTAAATCAGTAGTGAAAAGGCTACAAATATATTATTGTTTAGATAACAAAATAAATAGTGATGTCACTGGAAATACTCATCCTTCATTCATATATGATTGATAGGCACCATAGGCACCTTAGGGCGTCCCCATGATAGCCCGCGCGAGTATGAAGGCCAGTCGCACACCCCAAATGATCGACCATATGTGCAGCGCAATAAGGGTCACTGAGGTGTGTGGTGTGCACAACTCTCAAACTTGCATGACTGCGTGCATTTAGAACTCAAGCAAAGCTTGCTATGTTAGGGTGGGATTCCAACGTGCTTCATTAATTATTAGATTTTGAGAGCTTCTTTGCGTAATCCAATTGTGCCTTTTTCCTTGTGTTGCCAACTGCATCGCTTGAAAGTTCCTTAAGCCTTCTCATCAACCCAGACTGTGCAAGCCCTGTGGAATCACCCTGCTGGCCCCAAGACAAGTACTTTCGTATTTCTTATATCTTATTTCATCATCATTTAATTTTCCAAAGTCATTATTGCTATTATTTTCAGTGCATTTGATCTTTCAGTTGAAATAAATAAATTATTTTTGCCTTCTTATGGCCCTATAATGGTTTTAGAACGTTGCAGCAAGATTCTGCTTAAGGGTTAGATTCTATAGATTTGTGCAGAGAATCCTTAACTAAATAAGAGTTCTTTCATGCAGTCTTATGAGTCGGAATCAAGGAGAAGTGATTACATTTTCTCGGATCTGCATGCCCTAACTTCAGGACAATTGGCTTAAACTAGAGAGTTACAATTAGATTAAATTCTAAAACTACTTACAACATTCAAAAATAGATATATATGGTTAAGTATAGTTTAGTATATTTAATTATACGTATGCCTTAAGAGTATAGGTCAGAATATAGCATTTCTGGTTATAATAAATATGTATGGTGAAGTTATAAACCTAGCATAGTGGTCTTTTGTTAAGAATTATAACATTGGTTTTCGTCTAGATAAGTTATGTGGAAAACATTAAATTATTAGAGGGTTGATTCATTTCTTATATAAATTAATAACTTTCCTTTTTAATTAGTGAAAATAGATTGTTTTATAGTTTAAATAGAAGGCTTTTATAAACAAGTAGAATATATTTTGTTGAATGAGTATGTTCTTAATTGTTTAATGGTTTTGTAAGATTGCTAAGTAACTTAGCTTTGGAGAATATTTATGCCTTGAAAATATTGGAGTTTTATTATATAAGTTATTATGGAAATTTTCATCGTAGATATATTAGTTATCTTATGTTGTGGAATGGATATTATTTTACGATATCGTTTGTTAAGTTGTGTAAAGATGATTAAGTTATTAGATTACTTTTAATAGTTGATTTAGTTCCTATTATAAGAAAGATTATATGTTAAGATTTGGTATTGGTCTTAAGGGTATGTATAGTAGTTTTGAGTTCTTGGATTAAATTGGATAGGCTAGTTTAGGATATAATAAGCTCTTTTGATTTTGTCTTTTTGTAGTTAGTAAGCTTGAATAATATGAGTAGAATTTAAAAGTGAATTATAGTTAGTTATAAGATGATTAAATGGGTGATCATGTTTAGAGGTAGTAGGTTGGGTTAACTCTATTTAACATTCTTTGTTATTATATTTCCCCTTTATGACTTGCAATGTCTAAGGTTGCTCTATGTAAGCTAAATAGTGAACAAACGTTGACTCTATATTGATTTAGGAGTGGACTAAGTGTTATGATGGTTTGGTTTTAAGTGTATGTATGATTGATTAAAGTGCTTGGATTATGTGTGCATTTTGGAATCTAAGTTGATTTTGATTATTTTTGGTTGTTTGATTATTGTTTTAATGGGTTGATAGCATATTACCTTTATCCTTCAATTTTCTATAGATTGACTATGGACATTTTTTTTAATTGTAATAGAGGATGAAATTGGAAATTAAACATGGAATTGGGTTAGGCATTTAAGGGAATTAGTTAAAGTGAATGAATTAGATTATCTTTAATAATTAATACTTGTCCTTTGTAATCATTTAATAAATTGATTTGATATTCATTTAATAGTGTGGGTTTTGACATATCCTTTTATATTTAATTCTATACTGGCTGACTAATGACATTGTCCATTGAGTATTATTCAGTGAATGTTTTTTTTTGGGGGTAGACGTCCTATTGAATGCTATAAATGAGATAAACAGCAGGAGTGGTGAAGTTAATGTCTTCCCTAGGTGTTTTGTGACTTTGTATTTGTTTTGATTTGAGTTTTAGAAATAGTGATATAATGATCGCATATGAATAAATATTTGAGTAGGCTATTCTTATTTTATTTTTGCAAGAATATGCTTATCTAGTTCAGCGTCTTTGGCTTCACCTAAGTGGGTGGCAGCCGCCTAAGAAACTATCTGGGGTGATGGACCCTAGAAAGGGTTGCATACCCACTCTTCCTGTATGTACTTTTGTATGGGTCACATAATGCTTATGAATAGAAGTTTGAGTTTAGAGCGTATTTGTGGTTCGGTGTTACTTTTGTGTTGGAGTAGACTCCTCCTTGAAAGTCTTATGAGTGAACCCTTGGTCGGTTAGTCAATGAGTTGGAGCAGCTCAAGTTGTCGAACTACAGTGCCTCTGCGAATTATATACGTAGGCAAGGCCATCGAGTGATGAGCTCCCGAGGCATTAGGTCAGGCCCCTACGACTGTCCTTCTGAGTCTTGTTCGAGTCTTGTCGTTATTTCCGATAACGTAAAACTACCATTGATTATGTAGTTTCTCTTAGTGATCATGTGTTAACTAACTTTGATCTAATGTGTGTGCCAAGTCATGTAGACCTTGCAGGTATAGGCATTGGGAGCAAGGACTGGTTGATAAAATGGAATATAAGAGGTATGTTAAGCTGACCTAAGTAAGTAGACTCTATTGCCAAGATAGTAAATCACTTCTATCTTTTCTTGTAGCTTGTGTGACCATTGAGTATAGCTATAAGTAGTGAATAGTGTTGTTGTTATCTTTGTTTCGTTGTTAGTTGTTTGTCATGTAACCTCGCGTTCCCCAGAGGATTAAGTGTACTAGTGTAATGTAATGTGTTGTGTGTTTATGGTTAATGTTCTTGTATGTCCAACTGTGTTGTTTAAAAAAAGAAATTATTTGCTTTGTCTGTGTTCTCTGGGTTGCATGACGGGTGTTACACAATAGTGGTTTACAATTTGATGGAGGAAGGAAAACTGAGAAAAAATGACCCCATGGAAAAAAAATTGGTTTTAGGGGTTCAAATGAACCTACAAGTTTGACTGAACCAAAAAGGGGTTCGACTGAACTAGGATTCAAGTGAACCCATTAATTATTGGGCCCACATTTCCGCCCAAAAAAAAAAAAAAAATGCATATTGAAGGGGGTTTGAATGAACTTTGGTTCAAACGAACCCTTAGGGGTTCAAATGAACCCCTAGGGGTTCGCTCGAACCCCCCTTATTCCTCATTCTCCCCTTGAAACACAAAAAAACCCTAATTTTTACGCTTCGAAGCTTTGGTTGAGGATGAAAATGGAGGATTCTTCACAAACCCAACTGGAATCAGGTAGTCCTCGAAACAAGATATCCAACGAATATAATTTTAATATTTTTTGGTTTTATTTAATGTATTTGTTTTTTTAGTTTTATTAAACATAGGTTTTTCATCGAAAATGAAGGTCTTTGTTCTGCACATGTGGAAAAATAGCACATTATCAAAAAAAAAATTGAAAAATATGAGTGCACCAGTTATTGAAGTCCTTGATCCAACAAAAAAAAAAATTGAATTTCGATATATGCAAAAAAAATTGTGTTATACGATCGCGCTGTCTAAATTATAATTGGTTTTACTTCGAAACTTGATTAAAGAAAAGATATTCAATAAAAAACTATCTAACCAAGTGGAAGCACTAGATATCGGAGTTGCAAATCTAAATTTGAAAGAATTAGAATTTTATACAAGTCATTGAAAAAAAAATTATGCGTTATATAGTGTGAGTCACTTTTTAATAATGTTGTTTTCTGAAAAAAATAGTTTTTGTGGGAGATGGAAAAAGAAGTGCAATCTGATTCCAAAAAAATTGAAAAAAATATTTTTAGAATCTACAGAAAAAATGTGACGAGACTCTAGTTTGCATCATCTTCAAATTCCTCACAATTTAGCCGCTATAGGTGCTCGAATGTGAAGATTTAGTTAAAAATAATAATTTAAGTGTCTGGAGTTTGGCCAAAAATTGTAAACCACTATTGTGGGATCACCCCATCTTGGGTATATTCTCTTCAACCTATTTCTCTCTCTACTTTAGGTTACATCTGCAAGAATACATATTCTCACTAAAGTGGGGGAAAAATGTATTGTCATAAATTGCGTCCTATATAATTTCACATCCCATGAGCCTCCCTTTTAGATAAATTAAAGAAAATTTAATGTAATAGTTTTTTATCCAACTTTATTTTAATCCTTAATTGCTTAACCCATTTGTTTCTTGTCATCAAGGTAGATTTATGTCTCATAGGAACACACATCATGCAAACGTTTGCGCGTTGCATGAATGTCTTGAATAGATTCTCGACTACAGTAGTTATTAATGGTACGTTTCCCACCTATTAGTGAATGTAACACCTATACTAGCTTGTAGATGCATTGGGACTAATCTTGCATGCATAAACTTCCCTAATACATTTCATTTTTTATCCTCTCTCTACACAAGAAGGAATTCACAAGCTTTTCATTCTCTCTTAAACTTTCTTCATCAAAGAAACTTCTTTGCCTCCATTCCACCATCTCCATTGTACATCATCTTGCACTCATAGCCATACTACATTGTTCAGCATTCATATTATCAACATATTTCTCTATTAGTGTGTTAATTTTTGACTTAGGCATTTAATCATTTAGGTGGTTTTTTCTTGTGTTGGGTAGTTTTACACTCGTCACCTATTTTCTTGCCTTTAAAAGGTTGTACGATATGTAATTTACTCATCTCATTTTTATTCACATCTTCTTGGTGAAATAGCTTGTGTGCTTCTCTTGTGCTTTCGTGAAGGTTTATTTTTTGTGTAGAAATAATAAGTAGTGGTCTCCTCTCCCATGCTTTCTCCCTCGTCCCTCCGCATGTCCCCTTGTTCTGGTTCACTCCCTCCTCCTGCCACCCCTATCACCTTTTTTGACCTATGGGCCATCCCTCTTAATGGGTCTGTACACCCCTCGCCTTCACCGCTTTGTTTCCTCGCCCCCAAATTAGTCTCCCTTGTTTTCGCACCTTCATTTTCTCCTCCCGTTCATCCCTTAGCGTCTGTTCAACCTAGAAACTCTTTTGTTTCTTCTCATTTTCATGATTAGGACAACAAGTTAATGATCAACTTGTCCAATGTCCCCATTGACCCCCTTGCCATCAAAGTCCTATCGTGTGGGATTGGTTTTTCTTTTTCACCTCATTCCATTCCTGTTGTTGATTTCCTCATTGAAATTGAAAGTGCCATCCGGTCTCTCCCACGTGACATGGCTAAGGAGGTTTGACAATATTGTGTCATAGCCCTTAGACATGCCTAACCTCCCAAGCAGAACATCCCTCATGCCAAATGTTTAGCTCTCAATCATTTATTAAGCAACCCTAACCTCGTCATTTCCAAGGTTGACAAAGGTAATGTCGTTATCATGAATAAGCACGATTATATTTCCATGATGCTTGATCTCCTTTCTGATTCTAGCAGCTATAAAATATTATCTCGTAACTTGTGTTGACACCATGGGCTCCCCCACTTACAATCTTGCTTCCTTTCTTGCCAAATTGTTGACCCCGTTCATCGGTAAATCTGATTCCTTCATAAAAAGTTCCTCCCATTTCTTCCAATTCATCAAGGACAAAAATTTGGATAGTAATGACATCTTGGTGAGTTTCGATGTGGTCTCGCTTTTCACCAAGGTTCAGATTATCTTTGACTCCTTAGAAATTGTAAGAAAAAAGTCAAATGATGAGATTGCCACCTTGGTTGAATTATGCTTGAGATCCACATTTTTCTCTTTCCAAGGTGTCATCTATGAGCAAGTAGATGGCATTGCTATGGGCTCCCCTCTTTCCCCAGTCATTGCCAACCTTTACATGGAGCATTTTGAAGAAATTGTGCTTCATTTTTTCCCCTCAAATCTAGGTGGTGGAAACATTATGTGGATGACACCAACATTTGTTGGCCACATGGATTGAAAAAATTAGAAGAATTCCACAACCACCTAAATAGCATCTCTCCTTGCATCTCGTTCACCAAGGAGATTGAATCCAACAACCAACTTTCCTTCCTTGATATTTTGCTCCTCAAAAAATCAGATGGGTCCCTAGGTCGGCAAGTCTTCCGTAAGGCTACCCACACTAATCTTTACCTTCATTCCTCTTCTCATCACCACCCTAGCCAAAATTTTGGCATCCTTAAAACCCTTGCTTGGAGGGCCTATCAGATTTATGATGATGAAAACTTAAGCCTTGAGTTGTCTCATCTTCGACAAGTCTTTATATTAAATGGGTACTCCAACAAGCAAATCTTTTGTGCCTTTATCCAAGCCTTGAATCGAGCTTCCTTTCCTTCTCTAAACCTAGTCATTCTCTGGTCTCCCCTTTCGCTTCTCTTCCCTTTGTTGATGGTATCTCTCAAAAAATCTCCAAGATCCTTCTTAAAAATGGCCTTCGTTGTGCTTTCAATCCCTGATCAACTTTAAAAAATTGCATCCCCTCTCTCAAAGACTCCAAGGATATCCTTCTTGACTCTGGAGTCTATAAAGTTGTTTGTTCTTGTGGAACTCCATACATAGGTGAAACGGGTCGCTCTTTTATCACCAGAATCAAAGAGCATGGCACTAATATTAGACATGAACAAGTCCACAAGTCAACTCTTGTTGACCACTCTTCTTCTACCAAGCATCATATCTTTCTTGAAAGCACCCAAGTCCTTTTTAAAGAAGATAACTTCTTCAAGAGGAAACTGAAAGAAGCCATCAAAATCAATAACCATCCCCATAACCTGAATCGTGATGAAGGTTGGGGTTTAAGCTTGTCTTGGAATCCTTTGTTAGCCAACGTGGGTACCCGTCATCTCCCTCTTGATCACTAATCTTTGTTTTCTTCCCCTCCTCTTTCCCCTATTTTCCTCTCTCCTTTTGTGCCCTCCCTCATTTGTTTCATCTTTCCTCCTATCTCTTCTTGTTCCCCTTGTTTCCTCCCTCCCCTGTTCCTCTCCTTCCCTCTCTTTTTGAGCCCTCCAAGATGGTGGTCTTTTATTTCCTTTCAAATATGTTTGTTAATATTTAATACATACTTTTTGTAGTATATAATGATTTTTTTTTTTTTTTTTATGGTTTCTATTTAATACATGTATTCATATGTATCAAAGTACATATCTATATATGTATTAAATCTTTTTTATTTTATTTTTTTTGTTTCAGTCTTTTTCTCTTTGTGTTTTAAGTTTCTATTTTTAATAATTTTCATGTTTTGCATTTAGTTTAGTAATTTACAATTATATATTTTTTTCTATATTATTCACATATATTGAATAATATAAAGAAAATTTTAATGTTTCCTAGGATATTGTTGTTAAGCTTTTTATTTAATTTTTTATTTAATTTTTATTTCACTTTTTTTGGTTTAGTTTTTCATTAATTTTATGAATATGTTTGAGTAATTATAATGGATATATAGGTCTTCCCCCTTTTTTGAGTTATTTTATTTATTTATTTTTTATTTAGATTTCTTGATTTGTTTTTTATTTGTTTTTGTTTCAATTTTCTCTTATTCTTCTTTTATGGTTTTTGAAATTTCTTTTCCTTTAGCAATTTTGAGTTTTTTTTAGGTTTCTATTTCTTCTTTGTTCTTTCTTTTCATTCCTTCTTTCTATTTCTTGTTTTCTTTGGTTTGGTTCTTTTTTCTTGATTAAATTCATTTGTTTATTTATTGGTGGTCGTTGTATTTGCTTTCTAATTTGTATGGTTTTATTTTTTACATTTTTATTTTTTTTGTATTTTGTATTGTTTGCATATTTTTTACGTTTTGTTTCATCTAATACATATATTCACATGTATCATAATACATACCTATATATGTATTAAACTCTTTCAATTTTTTGTTTTTGTTTTTGTTTATTTTTTGTTTTGTTTTAAGTTTGTAGTTGTATTTATTAGAATGGTTTTGTCTTTTTTGCTTTTATTTTAATAATTTACTATTTAAGGAATTTAAGATTTTTTTAATTTAATTTAAATAAGTTTTTTAATTTGGTATTGGTGCCTTGGTCAGTGTGCCACCCCTTCTCTGATCTGATTTAGGATCTAGACTAATTGCATAATTGAATGCTTAACTTAAACAATTTAATGGAAACGAAAAAACAAGTGTACATTATTGAAATTATGCATTAAAAAATCAAGGTGATAATCAGAATGTGAGAGAGAAGAAGAGAAAGTGCAAACAATTTGATAACGAAGTTTGCCACAATTGTGACTAGATCTCCACGTCCACTCCAACGGAGTGAGACCGATCCGATTAATCTCCAGAAAATGATTACAAGGTCTTCCACCTGTTACAAGATTCCCATCTCCTCGAACAACAATGAATTACATAAGAAAATCCTTCTCACAAGCAACAAGCTTCACTAAGCTTCAAATGCATAAGGACGAAACTCACTATCACTTGGAAATCTTTCTCACAATTCTGCTAAGTAGAAAACTTAGTTCTCAAAAATTTCACTTCCCCCCTCCTACCCTTGTACCCCTTTACCATAAATTCACCCAAATTGGACTTTAACCAATTGATTTACAAAATCCACCTTATCTCTCCATTTTTACATAGAAATCCCCCACTTGCATATAAAAATCTATGATATATCCCCTATAATCTTTAACAATATTATTCTAGCCCTTTTTATTCATTATATGGGCTTTTGTTGTTCTAATAGATTGTAACTAATCCTTAGAAAGGATTATTGTCTTACCATTTGGATGGAATTGCTTTATTTTAAGGCATTCGGTTGAGAAATGCTCAACTAAACAAACCAATGCCACCTGTATGCTAAAGCCATCGAATGGCTCATTGGTGGCTTAGGATTTTGGTTGCCGACCAATGCGGGGTTCAACCCCCGCCGGGCACACATTTTCCATGAATTTGAATTGTTAACTCATCAAAAACAACCCATGACTATTCTTAGTAAAGTATACTTTTGTTTGGTGGAACCGCCACACGAAAATTTCACATATGAGAGGTGGGGGAATCCCCCCACACACCATTTTTTATTCAAACAAACTAACTGCTGATGGTGGAGGGAGAGGCCACGTGGAGGACTCTAATTGGCTGATAACTCTAATGTGTCTTCCGATGTGGACGATGACTATGCGTTGACATGTCGCTAACAAGACGCTGACGTGTGTACAGATGGCATGTGTCGTCATCTGATTGGTCCGTACAGTGCTGGCATGGTTGCAACGTGTCAAATTTTGGGTGGTCTGCTTCACTTTTCGTACTGTATGAAATGATGACATCAGCATCCCGTACAGCATCATTCCATACAGTCAAAGTCAACCTTCCTTGCACAATCTTTGATTGCTCATATCTCGTGCAAACAAACTTTGTTTTCCGTGAAACGAATGTCATCAGAAAGCTTGTAATGAGCTCTTCGCATTGACACTGACTTTGATGAAAGTTGGCGATGTCAATTTTTGACCCTTTTTTTCTCTGTCCCGGGCCTAGGGGTTACCGAGGTTTGACCAAGCATATCTTGGGCTTCGTAGCTCCGTTTGACCCCGTTTGAGTTGTGTTGGAATCATAATTATGGCCACTTCCTGATGATGTTGATTTTGGAGAGAAATGAGAAACTTCAATTTTTGGCGAAGATCCTTCGGATCATTCTCCCTCCTCCTTCTCACCTTTTTATCCTTTCTTGATCTGCAACTTATCATTCTTATCCTTGTGCTCTTCTCCCATCTTGATGATGGATCACATTCGAGTGATCCAAAATGTTGATGCAAAAAATTATCACACAATCAAATCCAGAAATCATTTAGCAAGGAGTGCATTGCCATATTTTATTTTAATGTCCCTTTTCTAAGAAAATTTGGAAGTTATGATGGAGCCTCTAGAAAAAAAATGTTATTTAGACTACCTACTTGTCCAAATTTTGGAATAGCTCGATAATGCTCTCTTGGCTCAAATTCATTCTTGCTAATTTCTTAAAATATTCGCTCTTCATTTATATTTTGACAAATATGATTGAAGCATAATCAAAGAATCTTTTAGGAGTGTCATAGTAGATTCTTGCATGTGTTGTTTAAAATCGAAAGGATGATTATAGAAATGATTAAGGTTAAATTCTATATGGATGACTCACTCACTTCTTTTTATTTGCACCTAGTTAAATTCATGAAGATATCTATTTTGTCCTTCAAAGATTTGGCCTCAAACTAGGGTTTCGATTTATAAGAAAGTGAATAGATATAGAAAATAGATTGCCCCTTATAGTTTCCTTAAAATTAATACGCATGGCTCTTCTAGGGGCAACCTAGGTATTTCTAAAATTATTGGTGTAGACTAGGATATTGAAGGTTCCGTTCATTTTTTTTCTCTACTTGTATGGGTTCACACACCAATAATCAAATGGAAGCTTGGGTTATGCCAAAGGCTCTAAAAAAGAGCTTATGCAATGGGATGGAGAACAAAGATTTTGTATTTGGCCACAAACTTTGAGTTAATCTCTTTTGTACATTTTTCTAAAGAATGGCATAGGGTGGTAGATTTTTTAGCCTAATAGGCCTTTGAAGGCAATCATAGTTAGAATGTTGTCGATTTATGTGATCATGATAAATTTCAAAAGTTCCTCAAATTTATTCATAATGATCAATGAAGGCAACTTCAACCTATCAAGTTTATGGAGGAAATAGAGCTTTGACTTTTCCATAAATATTGTTTGGTGGTTTTATAAAAACTCATAGAGGATCTTTATTATGTTGTATGATATAATGACAATGTCCATCCAAAAATCTTTATGATATATATATATATATATATATATGTTCATGAATACATTTTTTTTATTTTTATTTTTGAAATATTAAATAATTTTTTTATAGATAAATAATAAAATTTCATAATTTTTTTAGTCAATAAACTATGGATAAAATCTATTTTATTATGTTACAAATAAATATTTAAATATTAGAAATTATGTATTATAAAACATATCTATAACTATCATAAAATGTTCTACACAAAATAATTTAATACCGATTCTCATTAACAAGAAAGTTAGAGCCTATAATTTTTTTGAGATATCTTAGTTTTGGTTACATGATCAACCACAATAACCTCTAAAAGAAACCTTTAAAATAATCTGAAGTAATTGGAGTGGCTTTCTATAGTATACATGGATATATATACCTTGGAATGCAGTACGGCTATATTCCTTCAAAATGTTGTCGTGACATGCCACTCTTCCACTTAAGAAATAAGAGAAAAAGTCACTAGTTTACCATACTGCAAAGAGTATTATGGCTTTCAACGATTCAATGGGCAGTTATTTTGAAAACCACAACGGTAAGTTTATTTGTCGTATGGAGGAAGAATCAGGGAGACGTTAATTTGAACAAAATAATTTACTCGCAGGTTTTGTCGACTTTTCGATTAAATTCAACGGATCTGGTTAGACGGTTAATCTGGAATATTGCGCTTGGTCACGTGATTTGTAGGCGATCTTTTATTTTTGAGCGTTTCCCTAACGTGGTCGTTTTGAATTTTTGAAGCGTACAAGGTAGCAGGGTCTTGTAGGTTGAATTTTGGACAGAAGAATATATTGTGAAAGTTGAATATTTTTTTTAAATTGTTCATAATTTATTTTTTACACTGAAGGCCTATCCTATTTCAAGAGGACAAAGTTAAAATTGTCACGACCACTAAACGAATCTCAGCCGTTTATCATTTTTCATTGTTTTTGTTTTCCTCTGCTTGTCGCTTTTTGGGAAAATTAAAAGTTTTTAAATAAAACCCTAAGGCTTTGTGGAGGCGCAGGCGCTACCCAAGCAGGGAGCACCTGCTGCGCAGCAGGGTACTCCTTGCTTGGGCAGCGCGCATTGCTGCTTAATTTTTTTATGATTTGTTTTTTAACAGTTTTAAATTTTAAATTTTTATATTGATTGTTTTCTAACAATTTTAAATTTTATTTTTAATATTGACTTTATTTATTATTACTAATTTTTAAAATTAACTCTTATTAAAATTAACTTTGATTTTTTTATAATAATTTTTATTTATATCATTAATAATTTTTTTAATTGATTTTATTTATTATTAATAATTTTTCAAATTAACTTTTATTTTTAAATATTAATTTTTATTTATGTCATTAATAATTATTTAAATTGATTAACTTACTATATGAAATGATTAAAATAATTTAATATATTATTATATTTTTAAATAAAAATATTAATTACATAAAATGATTAAAATATTTTTCTATATTACAAAAATAGATCAAAATTTACCTTAATTGACTTACCACACTTCTTCCGCATACCTATTGCACACTAAGGTGCAATTGCTAGTTTTATTTTATTTTGGAGAGAAGAATATATTGTGAAAGTTGAATCATTTTTTTTAAATTGTTAATAATTTATTTTATTTTATTTTGGATACAAGAATATATTATGAAAGGTGAATCATTTTTTTTAATAGTTAATAATCTATTTTATTTTATTTTGGATTAAATTTATATAATAAAATTGATTATCATATCACATGATTGTTTTGTTGGATGTATTTCATTTTGGTTTAAATTTGGTCATGTGAAATTAATCATGTATATGCTAGTGAACTTTGAAATTTATCAAGAATATTGATGACTATTGTAGATTTGTTTTGATTTATTGTTCTTGTATTGTAAGTATTAATTTTCTTTTGATCAAACCTCTAAGCAAACTCATTTCACTTCACAATGAATAAATGTGGAAGAAAATAGGTAAGTAGATAGTATCTCTAGAATGACAAAACGAGTCGACAATGTAATTAGAATGTTCAATGATGATATGTTGATGCTCTCACATGAATGTTCTTTTATTTCTCTTATATATTTTCAAATAGATAAGGAATGTCCTTAAATACAACTACATAAACACAATAGTTTACATAACTATGCACTATGTTGGCTCACAAACAACTAGGAGGAAAAGGGTAACAAGATTTAAACTTGAAATTTGAGTTTAATTTTTTTATGTTTAAATATACATTTTAAAATGACCTAGTCATTTGCTCTCTCGTGAATCTAAAAGCTAGGGTAGTGAATGACAAATCTAAGAGTTAGACCAATCCTTGGGGAGAGAAGATGTAGACAATCTAATATAAGGTCATGAGACAATTTAAAATGGATGTGTCAATTGTAGGTTTTGTATTGTTTAAAAGACAACCTAGTTGAAGTGGGTTTGGACACGTGGATCTAAATTACTATGAGAACACATTTTAAAGTAAAAAAAATAGTGAATATGGAAAGTAAGTATTTCATATTCTTGAATTGTATAGATATGATCAACAATTCTTATACTCTCTTCACAATGTTCCATTGAAAACCTACAAAATAAGAAAAAATACAATCCATCACTCCAATCTTCATGGTGATGGATAATTTAGTAAGATCCAAAAGATCAGTTGAATTCAAAAAAAATCATACACACTATCTAGATTATGTTATCAAACATAAAAATCTATATAACACTCATAACATAACCCATCTTTATATCTAAAACAACTATACCCCATAAAAATATGTAAAACATAATAATATTAAATAAAAGTTTACACTGATAATAATTGTCTTTATAAAATTTAAAGTAATCTATATTTATAAGAATGCTTCCAAATTCAACCAAAAGAAATTGATGCATACTTTAAAAAATACTTTACATTATACTTTCAGCCTTTGAACTAATTTCTTATTTATAAAATTTTATAATTATTAAAAAACTATTACGTCAATTAAGAATCAGGAACTTTAAAGTAGTTGTCAAATGTTGTGTGTTTTTTCAATGAATTTTTGGTCTATTAGTGAAATTGAATGATTTGGAATGAGTTCATTAGGGATAAGTCTAGTTAAATGTAAGACCCCAACACTCTAAGGGATGAGGCTATGATGTTTGTTAGAGTGATTTTAAGGGAATGGATACCCCTCAATCCTTGACTGTGCTTGTGATCCCATATTAAATAACAAAATATTCTTGTAAATGATATAAAATCTTGTATAAAAATATTTTATTTGATTGAAAGACTAATAACTATTAATAGTATGAGTGCTAGGATCCCTATTACAGGAATTCATGAATTTCAACAGACAAAGAAATTATCACACTGACAAATGAAAATTGTCATTTAAATTCAACATCATGACAAGCAAGCTAAAAATTTAGGGCATGATCCCTTTTAATAACTTACAGGACATTCAATTTGAGAAGCGTACACAGTAATTTGATGTGTTGTAGTGAGGAAGAATGTGCAACATTCATTTGTTAGAAACAAGTTGCCAGCAGGTTTTGTCAACGAAGAAGCAAAAGAAAGCTTGGGTTAAGTTTAGTAAGTATGGTAGAACGGTAAATTTGGAACGCGGCGCTCTGTTATGTGATGTTTTACTTGGACTTCTGAAGCGCACAACTGGATAGGCTTAGCGTCTGAAAATCTATTTATGGTATTTATGTTTTTTTTATTTAATAGAATTAAAGCTATGAAGAAGCAGGTTACAGAGAAATAATAGTTAATCTTGTAGTAAGAGATATAGACATTGGCTGTAAGTTTGAAATCAGATTTATTTGTTCGATATGTCAAAGAATAATGTACGGCACTTTAAAGATTTTTTTAAACTGATTCAAGATCATATATATATCTTAAAATTAATGTTCAAACTGTGGGTAAATAAATAAATAAAATATTTTTAACTGAAATAAAATTAAGACATTTCGTCAAGTTTATTGAAAAAAATTATAATGAGATGATTTTTTCTTAGTCTATGTAAATATTGAAAAGATTATTTTGAAACCAATTGTGTATGCTTGTAAATCAATCTATTAAATCACAGTCAGCAATCTTTTAAATACAAACTACCATTCAAATTCATAAACAGAAAGTCTCATACTGCATGGAAATAAATATTAAAAATTTCAGAATATGCATAAAGAAAAAGACAAAAGATTATATATTTATAAAAAAATAAGCATTATACTCATAATTTAACAGGAGAAAAACTGACCCTATAAATAAGGAAGGGTTGAGAATGAAATAAGGAAGTGAGATAGATATAAATTTGAAATTTATTGTATCAAGAACAAATGAGAAGATTTATCTCAAATTTGTAAATTTATTGTGATGTTGTCGAAGAGACTTCAATTTTAAACCTACAATTAAATTTGGCTTTCTATAGAGCATAGCATACATGGATATATACTTTCGAATGCACGGCTATATTCCTTCAAAATGTTGTCGTCACAGGCCACCCTTCAATGGTTTTCTATGTTTCCATACTCTTCCACTTAAGAAAAAAGTCAGAAATACTATACTGCAGGATTTCATCAACTTCAACGATCAGAAATTATTACAGTTGTTTGAAAAATGATGTTCATTTCTCTTGAGTTCAACGTTGTCAGAAGCAAGTTCAAAACTTAAAGCAAAACTTAAAGCCCAGGGCATTATAGCTGTTAACGATTCGCTGGGCAGTTATTTTGAAAACGACTACTTTGTAAGTTTATTTGTCGTATGGAGGAAGAATGTGAGACGTTAATTTGAACAAAATAATTTACTCGAAGAAAATGGCAGAAGCAATCTTCGATTAAATTCAAGAGATCTGGTTAGACGGTTAATCTGGAATATGGCGCTCGGTCGCGTGATTTGTAGCCTATCTTTTTATTTGTGAGCGTTTCTCTAACGTTGTCGTGTTGAATTTTTGAAGCGCACAATGTAGCAGGGTCTTGTAGTTTGAATTTTGGACACAGGAATATATTGTGAAAGGCGAATTTAAAAATTAAAAAAATTTGCTGATAGTTTATTTTATTTTATTTTGGTTTAGATTTATATAGATAGCATATCAAATGATTGTTTTGTTGGATGTATTTCATTCTGGTTTAAATTTATTCATATGAAATTATTTGTGTTACTGAACTTTTCATATAAAGTGAACGGTCTTAGGTAAATTCACCCGCTAATAATTCAAGTGGCAAAATTCACCGTCAACAATTCATTGTTGAAAAATTCACCCCAACAATTCACCACCATGACAAATTCATCTCATGGAAATGGTGATGAATTGTTGGTGCTGAATTTTCCACCAGATGAGTTTGCCATAGCAATGAATTGTTTGGCAGTGAATTTTCCGGGGGTGAATTGTTGGCAGTGAATTTTCTTAGAGCCAAAGTGAACTTACCAAAAATTGATGATTATTGTAGATTTGTCTTGATTTAGTATTCTTTTATTTTCAAAGTGGGGTGGTATTTAGGGACATTGTTGTAGAGCTTATTAGACAAGTATTGATTATCTTTTGATCAAACCTCTGAGCAAACTCATTTCATTTCACAATGAATAAATGTGAATGATAATAGACAAGTATATAGTATGTCTAGAATGACAAAACATGTTGACAAAGTAATTAGAATGTTCAATGATGATATGTTGATGCTCTCACATGAATGTCTATCTATTTTCAAATAGATAAGGAATCTCCTTAAATACAACTACATAAACACTAAATTTTACATAAATATGCACTATGTTGGCTCACAAACAACAAGGAGGAAAAAGGAAACAAGGTTTAAACTTAAAATTTGAGTTTAAATTTTCAATGTTTAAATATACATTTAAAAGTGACCAATGTCATTTACTCTCCCGTGATTCTAAAAGCTAGGGTGGTGAATGAATGGTCTAAGAGTTAGACCAATCCTTGGGAAGAGAAGATGTAGACAATCTAATATAAGGTCATGAGACAATTTAAAATGGATATGTCAATTTTAGATTTTGTATTGCATGAAAGACAACCTAGTTGAAGTGGGTTTGGACACATGGATCTAAATTACTATGAGGATGCATTTTAAAGTAAAACAAATAGTGAATATGAAAAGTAAGTATTCAAATTATACATATATGATCAACAATTCTTATACTCTCTTCACAATGTTCCATTGAAAACCTACAAAATAGAAAAAAAATTCAATCTATCACTCCAATCTTCATGATGATGGATAGTACAGTATGATCCAAAACATCAATTGAATTCAAAAGAAATCATACAAGTTATCTAAATTATGTTATCAAACATAACAAACCATATAATATTCATATCATAACCCCTCTTTATATCTAAAATAACTACACCCCATAAAAATATATAAAACATAATAATACTAAATAAAAGTTTGCACTTATAATAATTGTCTTTATAAAATTTAAAATAATATATATTTATAAGAATGTTTCCAAATTCAACCAAAAGAAACTCACACATACTTTATATAATACTTTAAACCTTTGAACTAGTTTTTTTTTTATACAATTTTATAATTAGTAAAAAACTATTATGTCAATTAAGAATAAGGAAGTTTAAAGAAGCAGCTGTTAAATATTGTGTTTGCTTTTTCAATGAATTTTTGATCTGTTAGTGAAATTGAATGGTTTGTAATGAGTCCACTAGGGATAAGTCTAGTTAAATGCAAGGCCCCAACACTGAATGAGGCTAAAATCCTTGCTAGAGTGATTTTAACCATACCCCTCAACTCTTGACTATGCTTACGATCCCATACTAGATAGCAAAACATTCTTGTAAATGATATAAAATCTTGTATTAAAATATTTTATTTGATTGACAACACTAATAATTATTATTAGTATGGGTGTTGGGATCCCTATTGGAGGAATTCATGAATTTCAACGCTCGAAGAAATTATTACACTGAAAAATGAAAAATTTCATTTAAATTAAACGTCATGACAAGCAAGCCAAAAAAAACTTTTAACGCAAATAATAAAGTATAGGGCATGATCCCTTTTAATAACTTAAATCGCATTTATTTGTTGTATATGTGAAAGAATAATGTGTACGGTTTAAGGATTATATATTAACTTTGTAATTAAAGTTTAAAGATTTTTTTAAACTGATTTAAGAATATATATATCTTAAAATTAATGTTCAAATTGTGGTTAAATAAACAAATAATATTTTTAACTGAAATAAAATTAAGACATTTATTCAAGTTCATAAAAAAAAAATTATAGTTGGCATGATTTTTTTCAGTTTAGTAATATTGAAAATATTATTTTGAAATCAGTTATGTATTAGATCACAATCATCAATCTTTTAAATACAAACGACCATTCAAATTCATCAACAAAAAGTCTCATAGTGCATGAAAATAAATATTTTAAAATTGAAAAATATGCGTAAATAAAAAGACGAAAAATTATATATTTATAAATAAAATTAAGCATTATAGAATAGTTATGTTTGATAAGTTTTAGCAACAATGTTGAAAGAAAAATAAATAATCATTTAATCAATGAAACTGCATTGAAGGACGTGATTAAACACATTTCAATAAAACTATATATTGATAAGTAATAAAAGGTGTATAAATAAATTATATGTGTGGTTGCACAGTTCTTGTTAGAAACGTGAATTCCACCACAGCATGAAACAAATAGTCTTTTCTTCAACTTAAACTCCTTGCTCCATACCACAAAACAACAAACTACTCAGCAAATAAACACATTTTAATTATATGAAAATTTGTCAGACAAGGCAAATGTAATCATTGTTCATTTGAAGGAACTTCTTTATGTGAAGCTCAATTTGAACCATTATAGCAAATAGTTCCTCATTGAATGAAGAAAATACTTTTAAGTATTTTACCAATATTTCTATTGCCCTAGCTTTCGCTGACGTGAAATCACAAGAATATGAAAAAATAAAAAATGCACCCACCATCCATCCATGCATCATGCCATTAACCGTTATCAGTGGGTCTATAGCATTTATCAGTACACTATAAAGTACCCATGTTTGTGAGACCTAAAGGAATATAGGGAACGTTATCTAGCCTCCCGAAAAAATAAAATTTAACATGCAATATTTTAAACTTAGGTATATTGTTTTACTTATTCTTTATTACAAAACTCTATTTTTAATTATATAATATAATATATTATATAGTTTTATCTTATATTGCATATTATATAATGTGTGCACAATAGTTATATGTGTTAAATTCAAATTAAAATTATTTAATTTAATATTTATTTTTTTAATTAAAATATTTTATAAAATTTATATGCTTTATTCTAATAAAATAAAATTTTAAAAATAATTTTGAATAATTTGATTAGTTGATGATTTTTTTTAATGCATTAAAAATATTATATTATATATTATGAATACTATGTTGTTATATTACATATAAATATTATAATATAGTATTTTAAATATTATATTATATATAATATTGTTATAATATAATATAAAATAATGATATTATATATAATATTGTTATAATATAATATAAAATAATGATATTATATATTATATAATATATAAATGTTATAATATAATATATTATAATTATTATATTGTTATATTAGATATAAATATTATAATATAATAGTTTAAATATATAATATATTAAATTATGTTTGTATTATATATATTATATATATAAGTATTATTTATTATACTAAAACTATAGTATTATATATAATTATATTAAATTATATTATTTATAATATTATACTATATGATATGATATATTATAAGATAATAATATAATAATATAATATAAATCATAATAAAATATATAAACATTATATAATATAATAATATAATATTATCATAATATTATAAAAAAACTTATTTTCATCTTCTTTTATTGAGGATTAAGCTATCATCAACCTTATAAATTTGATGTATTTAATTACTCATAATATTATTTGTAAATTATTCACAAGGGATTAAGAACTCCAACACTCCAAAATACTTAGATTAATTTTGATGAAGGATTTGGTGGGGTTTCAAAACTTTGAGGTGAATGGAAAGATGTAACCAAGTAACAATTAAAATTCTCTATAAAATAATCACATAGACCTTCCAATAGTTTTTAGGATTTGTGGATTGGGGATGCCAAAGAAGGCTTGAAAATCTAAAAAACTTAACACGCAGTGGATTTCACAAGGATTCTAGGTGAGATTTCAAGTGTTGAGATTAGGTATTGTACATCTTATATAAAAAATTATATTATGAATAAATGAATTTTTTTTCTTGAGACACTTTGAAATAAATATTAATAATTTTATTAAATAATTTTAAGTACATTAGTTTCACTTTATATTAGTGTGGGTTTAAGGCTTGAATTTTTTCTCCTGTATATTATGTCATTTAGTCTTCATATTATTATAAAAATATATTATAAGGTATAACTTTTAGTGCATTCTTAGAAATTTAATACCTAATAGGATTAAATACTTGGTGGCTATAGATCCACTTGTCCATTTATCTATGTGATGAATATCAAATTTTTTGACCTTTTATCATCAAACACTCTATTCATGATTAATGATATTTTTTGAAACTTTTTACATAAGAATTTTATGTAATTTTCTTTCAATTTACATAACATAAGAATAAAATTCAAATAAATTAACTACCAACTTATTCAAACTTAGAGTTAAATAACATAATCTAAGACTAACAAATATTTCTTCTAATTTTTTAATAATTAACCATAAAAATATAAAATCTCAAACTAAGATTCTTATGCACTTAAGAGTTAAATAACACAATTTAAATTTTATTTTATTTATTTACTTTAAATAATTCTTATTTCATCTTCACTTAAGAATACAATTAAAGAAGGATAAAACAACTAACTATTAGATTTTTTTTTTAATGTCTTTTTAAACAACAGGGGTGCCCACCACCCAGCCCAATGTTTTCTATGTTTTCTATGGTTAAAATATATATTATATTATTTTTATTGGACAATTTTAAGTGCATTGGTTTTACTAACAAGTGGGGTTTGATGGCCTAGATAATTTATCTAGGTGTTGTGTTCAATTATATTATAAAAAAATATTGTAAAATATGAGATGCAAATTAATAATTAATAAGATTAAATACTTGATGGTTATAGATGAATTGTCAATTTAATAAAGATAATAATAAAAAATAAAATACATTAACTAATCAAATTACTCAAAATTATTTTAAAAAAATTATTTTATTAAAATAAGTCATAATTTTAATAAAATATGAATATTTACTTTACATAAAAAATACAAACCATATAATTTATTTATAAATACACTTAGTAAAAACCACTTAAACAATTTTAATTACAAGTAATATACTTAGTAAAAATAAATATTCATTTAGATAATTTTAGTTTCAATTTAACACATATAACAGAAAAACATTATATGATATGCAAAATAATATAAAATTGTATATTATATTATATTATACAATTAAAAATAGAGTTTCCTAATAAAGAATAAGGAAAACAATATAAGTTAAAAACATTAACTTATATTTTGGGGGACGAGGTAAAGTTCTTAACAGTCCTTTAGGTTTGACAAACACCAACACACTGACAAATGCTATGGACCCATCATATAATGGTTAATGGCATGATGCATGGTAGATGGTCATGCATTTTTTAGTTAACATAACGGGAAAAGAAAAATGGGGTTGCAAATAGGAGGGCCCCACACTAAGCATCAGAGCTTAGTGTGTGACATTTAAGCCTAGCTGATTATAGCAACAACTTTAATTAAAAAACCCCTACAATTTATTTTTAAAAATGATAAAACAGTAATGTTCTTTCAAATGCTCATATGAACTATGGAAATATCATTATCTTTATTAATTTTCTTCCCTTAAAATGATATATATCTAGTGAATAAAAGATAGAAATAATTATAATATTTATAGGGAGAAGTTGTTGATTAAATAAAATAATCTTTTTGAAAAAATCTAAGATTACCATATAAGGAGGATTAACCAATTAATTAAATAACAATAAGTTTAAAATAGTAATAATTACCATATTTTTTTAGTATAATTTCTTGAAGAAAGAAAAATTGTAGATTTTAAAAAAGAAGTATATTGTTTAAAACTAATAAGTAAAAAATTATGTACAAAGATTTTACAAAATATCAATTAAGAGAAGAGATAAAGATCAATTTCTCATTAAATTCAATGCAAAGAATACTTCTAAACCTTATTATCATTGTCCAACTTTTGTAACCTCAACTTCCAAAAGAGAATTTACAATAATACCAAATTGTATTTTGAAAAAAAATTAAAAAATTAAAATATATATACACATTCAAATGTATAATGAAGCGAATTACCATCTTTTTCAAGTTTCCAACAAAGAGGTCATCAATCAAGCCCTTGCGTGCCGAGACAGTTATGTTTAAATTGTATGCTTCTTGCCCTAATCTATATAAGTAATCTTTCCCTTCGTTGTTCTTAGCATCCCATGAAGATTGACTCAAATTTTATAAAGTGAATTATCTTTCCCTTCATTGTTTTTAGCATCCCATAAAGATTGACTCAAATTTTATAAAGTTTAGAGAATTCACAGAAGGACATATTCAATGAGAACCCATTATCTTAAAAGAAAAAGGAAAAAATTATTCCTAGAATAAACATGTAGTTGGCTTTAACTTGTCGATCCTCACATTCTAACATTGGTGTTATCATTATATTGTGGAAGTGGTGCTCCAAAATGCATTTAAAGATTTGAATTTTTTTATTAATTGAAGGGAAAATACAGGTAGCAGAATCTCCAAAATCAAAAGAATATTATAATACATTTTATAAAATTTTAAGATATAAATTACAAGACAATTATTAGGAATGAAATAGAAACTACTCACAAAGCAATTTTTCCTCCTCCTCATAAAATAAGATGAAGAAACTTCTACCCCATTTACATTCCAAAAAGAAAAGAATTCGCATAAAACTTGAAATCTTCAAGTTTAGATGGTCCTATGAATTATCAAGAACTAAGAAAATTCTTATGCTTGATATGTGATATCTCTTATCTTGAATCAGTAACAATTCTAGTGGAAGGAGGAGAATCCTCCAGTTTTTCTCTCTAAAAATCAAACTTCCCCTAAAATCATATATAAATTGAGTTGGTATTGGTATTGATATTGATATTGATATGCATGAGGCCCAAGACAACATTTAACTAACTGAGGCGCTCGAAAAACATATAACTAACCGAAATTTATGCAATAAAGCTTATTTTTATGCTCTTTATTAACTTAAAAACTACCACTAACAAATATTTACGGTGAGAATTGTTTTCACAATCTTATATTTTTATGAGAATTATTTTCACATCCAAGATTTAATCTTATATTTTTATGTAGAAGCATTCAGCCTTGGCCTAATTAAGCTTAAAATATTAAATTATAATGTTTAATCATTGCAGCATACCAAACATTTTGGTTGTTTTAGTTTATTGTAGATTGTTGTGGTTTTCTTAGCCAATAAAATTTTGAATAATTAGTTAAATATATTTTTTATTATAGTTTTGTGGGGAAAAATGTCCTTAAAAAACTGCAATAAAAAAGTTTATAGTTAGCATTCCTAAAAATCTGCCCTTATCGGTCCAAATTTTTTAGCCAATAAAATTGAAGAGAAATAATTTTCAAAATTTAAAAGTTAAAAATCATGCATTTAACCTTAACAAAAATAAAATATAATGTACTAAATTTAAAATATAATGTATGAAAAAGAAAATTATGAATTTTGATTGGCTGCAAACAAAACATTTAATCACTAGTTAACAAAATAGTTCCCTGGAACTAAAAAAGATGAAAAATTACATATTTATAAATAAAATTAAGCATTATACCCCATAAAAATGTGAGTAAAACATAAAAATGATGAGTTATATTTCAAACAAGTATAATTTAATAAGAGGAAAAATGACAACCTACAAATATATAAAGTATTAATTAAATGATAATATAATTAAATTTAAAATTTAAATATAAAAGAATTGAGAATGAAATAACTAAATGAGATAGATATAAATTTGAAATTTATTAAAATATATTAAGAACAAATGAGAGGATTTATCTCAAATTCAACTTAATGTAAATTTTTATCAAACGAGACTTGTAATTTTAAATCTACAATTAAATCTGGCTTTCTATAGAGCATATAGTATAAATGGATATATACCTTCAAATGCACGGCTCTATTCCTTCAAAATGCTGCTGTCACATGCCACCCTTTAATGGTTTTTTATATTGATTATTGTTAATTGTTTGTTTGTTTGTTTGTTTCATAGATCGATCGCAAGTTGTCGTGAAATAGTAGTCAATGATAGAATGATTATTATAATGGACGGTGGGAGCGAGAATGCTATGCTGCAGGATTTCTTCAATTTCAACGGTCAGAATTATTACAGTAGTTTGAAAAATGATGTTCATTTCTCTTAAATTCAACGTTGTCAGAAGCAACTTCAAAACTTTAAGCAAAACTTAAAGCGCAGGGCATTATGGCTTTTAACGATTAGCTGGGCAGTTATTTTGAAATCCACAACGGTAAGTTTATTTGTCGTATGGAGGAAGAATGTGAGACGTTAATTTGAAGAAATTAATTTACTCGCAGGTTTTGTCGATGAAAATAGCAGAAGCAAACTTCGATTAAATTCAACAGATCTAGTTAGACGGTTAATCTGGAATATGGCGCTCGGTCACGTGACTTGCAGCCTGTCTTTTAGTTTTGAGCGTTTCCCTAACATGGTCGTGTTGAATTTTTGAAGCGCACAAGGTAGCAGGGTCTTGTAGGTTGAATTTTGGACAGAAGAATATATTGTGGAAGGTGAATTCTTTTAAAAACAATTGATGATAATTTATTTAATTTTATTTTGGTTTAAATTTATATAGCAGAATGATTATCATATCAAATGATTGTTTTGTTGGATGTATTTTATTTTGGTTTAAATTTGTTCATGTAAAATTAGTCCTTATATATGTGCTAGTAAACTTCTTGTATGAAGTAAATTTATCAAAAAAATTGATGGCTATTATAGATTTGTTTTGATTTATTGTTCTTTGTATTTGAAGTGGGGCGGTATTTAAGAATGTTGTTGTAAAGTTTGGTAGACAAGTATTAATTATCTTTTGATCAAACTTCTAAGAAGACTCATTTCACTACACAATGAATAAATATGAAAAATGATAGACAAGTATATAGTATGTCTAGAATGAAAAAACAAGTTGACAATGCCATTAGAATGTTTAATGATGATTGTTGATGCTCTCACATGATTTTTTTTATTTTTATTTCTCCTATTTATTTTCAAATGGATAAGGAATTTCCTTAAATACAACTACATAAACATTAAAATTTTACACAAATGTGCATTATGTTGGCTCACAAACAATTGGGAGGAAAAAGGTGGCAAGGTTTAAATTTGAAATTTGAGTTAAAACTTCAATTCTTAGATATACATTTAAAAGTAACCTAGGTCAATTGCTCTCCCATGAATCTAAGAGCTAGGGTGGTGAATGACAGATTTAAGAGTTAGAACCAATCCTTGGGGAACAAAGATGTAGACAATCTAATATAAATTCATGAGACAAATTAAAAATGGATTTGTAAATTACAAGTTTTTTTATTGCTTAAAAGACAACCTAGTTGAAGAGGGTTTGAACTTAAAGAAAAAATATATTGGAAAATTATGTTTTGTTGTCACTTTGGTGTGGATCTAAATTACTACAAGGATGCATTTTAAATTAAAACAAATAATAAATATGGAAAGTAATTATTTCATATTCAAAGGATAAACATATGACCAACAATTCTTATACTCTCTTCACCGTGCTCTATTGAAAACCTACAAAATAGGAAGAAAAAAATGCAATCCATTAACCTCATTTTCATGGTGATGGATAATTTAGTTGTTCCAAAACATCTATTGAATTCAAAAGTAATCATACACACTATCTAAATTATGTTATCAAATATAACAATCCATATAAATACTCATAACATAACCCCTCTTTGTATGTAAAATAACTACACCTGTAAAAATATATAAAACATAATAATCTTAAATAAAAGTATATGCTTATAATAACTATCTTTGTAAATTTTTAAGTAATATATATTTCTAAGAATGCTTCCAAATTCAACCAAAAGAAACTCATGCATAATCTAGAAAAATAATTTATATACAACTTTCAACCTTTGAACTAGTTTCTTGTTTATAAAATTTTATAATTATTAAAAAATTATTATGTCAATTAAGAATAAGGAAGTTGAAGATAGCAATTTTCAAATTATGGGTTCCTTAGTGAAATTGAATAGTTTGGAATAAGTCCACAAGGGATAAGTCTACATAAATGAAAGACCCTGTGGATGCTAAAATCTGCAATATGGTTAGTTTAAAACACCATTTTAACATCCCTATGAAATAATGAAACACATCAATCATGCAATAAAAATGGAACAATAGAAACTAAAGAATGCATATGAAAGACATGATCCAACTCTATCTCATAGTGGATTGGTGTCACATGTGCTAGTGACCCTTTCCCAATCCTTGATTAAAGTTCAAAATGATAAAATGCAAATGGAGATGATGGATTGATGATGAACAAGATCAAATCTCAAATGAAGAGAGTAACCTTGCATGAAATTGTGAAGATTGTGAAGGATTTGCTCAATGTTGAAGCCTCTATTTGAAGATTTCAAATGCTAAGATTGTTGAAGAGGGACCAATGTGGGACAAAAGACAAGCCAATGATGAGGACACTTGTCATCATGTGATTAGTTGATGTATATGCAAGATTTGGGAAGAGTGCCCAAGAGGGGGAAATTTTGAATTCAAATTTGCAATAAATTTGAGGGGGACAAGGAAAAACAACAATAAATGCCCTGTTTGACTTGTCATGTTGAGGGAAAATGAGTGTTTTAATAAATCAATAAAATTGATTTATTGTGCAAGTGGCTAGGTCTAGATAATGCAAGTGGGATGTGATTAGTATTAGATTAGGATTAGATGATGATCATGTTGATTTAATACTGATTAGATGATTTGACTTTTTGGACTTTGATTTATTGAAATTAGAAAATGATGGAATATGATTTAGGATTTGATTTAAATGGCTTTTTGATTTATTTAATTAAATGGATGATGAAGGTTGAATGATAATGTTTATAATATTATTTGATGAATGGTTTAAAGTGATGAATGGATATAATGCAACATCCAGTTCGGTTGATGAATGAACCTGATCAAATGCAGAATGTAAATTTTGCATGTCTACAGACCCCAATATCATAAGGGATGAGGCTAAGATCCTAACTAGGATGACTTTAGTGGAATGGATACCCCTCAATCCTTGACTCTATTTATGCTCACATATTAGATAACAAAATGATCTTTTGAATGATATCGAATTTCGCATAAAAGATATTTTATTTGTTTGATAAAATGAACAATTATTATTAGTATGGATGGTGGGATCCCTATTGAAGGAATTCATGAATTTCAACAATAAAAGAAATTATTACACTTTGAAAATTGAAATTATTCCTTTAAATTCAACGTCATGACAAGCAAGCTAAAAAAATCTCTTATGTAAATAGTAAACTGTGGGGCATGATCGCTTTTAACTGAAATAAAAATAATATAAAATATTTTTAACTGAAATAAAAATAATACACCTATTCAAATTCATGAAAAATAATAAACTATCATAATTGACATGAATTTTTTGTAGTTCATGTAATATTGAAAATATTATTTTAAAATCAATTGTATATGTTTTTATATCAATCTTTTAGATCATACTCAACAATCCATCAATAAGAATAGGAGAGTGATTGTTGCGAGAACTTGATAAAAAACATACATACTAATTCAAAAAGAAATCTTTTAAATATAAACTATCATTCAAATTTAACAACATAAAGTCTCATATTACATGGAAATTGAAAAAGAAAATGCAAAATTACATATATATAAATAAAAAATGAAAATGAAAAATTACATATATATAAATAAAATTTAGCATTATATCCTTGAAAATATGAGTAAAACATAGCAAGGATGAATTATATTTCAAGCAAGTATAATTTAATAGGACAAAAAATGACACCCTAGAAATATATAAAGTATTAATTAAATGATAATACAATAAAATTTAAAATTTAGATATACAAGGGTTGAGAATGAAATATTAAGGAATTTAGGTAGATATAAATTTGAAATTGATTGAGATGTATAAGAAAAAATGAGAGGATTTATCTCAAATTCAAATTAATGTAATTTTTTACTATTGTGATGTTAAAGAGACTTGCAATTTAAATCTACAATTAAATGTGAGATCAAAAATATTTGATAAATGGATCATGAGATTATGTGCTTTAGATTGGATTGTGGCAAGGATTTAGTCTACCTAATGTGATTCTATCTTTGGTGGTGTGCTTTCCTCTACTATAAAAAATTATGTGTTAACTTAATAAAATATATTCCTAATATATATTTATGTTTAAAAGTCCAAATTCACTTAGAAATTTTTTCTTTCACCTTTTTTGTTCTTCATTTTATAAATTTTCATCTACATTTTAGTAATTAATTAGTCACCACATATCCTATCACAATTCACTATACTTGCACACTTCACCATATTTGTGTGAACACATATTCTATATTGATCCTACAATGTTATATGCAAATCACAATATATTTCTATTGCTACAAAGGTATAATTCACATCTAGAAGCATACCATGCGTAAAATAATATTGATCAATATTTGAGGATGTGCTATATTATCACTTAATGTTGGACCTAACTATAAATATCATGCCGCGTTATTCTTAGATATGATTTTTTTATATTTCTTGTAGACCATGAATAGAATATTGGAATGTGGTTCCTTCCATTGTAAGTAAATGGATATAATACATTGACGAAGAAAAAGTTATAAATATTTCATGAGACTCATATGAATCAAACAGATATTTAATTCTAGATACTTACAAATAAAATCCAAAAAATTCTTCATGTAATTATTTAACTCTAGATACCAAGAATGATTACAAGAATAAAAATAATATAAAAATTTAAAATAACAAGAAAACAACAAAAATATAGAAAATAATAATATAACCATGAGAAAAATAAGAAATGGAAGTCAAAGTAATACAAAACCATAGTTTTATGACCAAAACATTACTTAAATATCACATAAAGAAGTAAAAAATTTAGGTAAGAACAAAAATAATGTGACACTAAATATTCACTTTTCCAAGGAATATAAAAACAAACACATAATATCTAAAAACTACAAATCAATGAAGGAAGACATGATGGGTTTTGTTAGGATGAAGATGATTTTTTAAAGGATGAATATGGTCCTCCAAAATTTGTTCATTGGCACATGAGCATCACTATATCTTAATAGCTATATACTTAAATTCTTAATTATCATTTGTTCTTTATTAATTTTTTTACATATAGTTTGTTGTGTTTTTTATATTCTATTTACCTTTTTTTTCATGTTTACCTTCTTCACTTGACAAATTTTTTATCTTTCTTCATATTTTTTATTTAGCATATTTCACATATTTTACCTGTCTCTATATTCTTATAGTATGTTGTACCCTTTTTCTACTCTTAATGTTCTATACTATTATTGATTTATTTACTTATTATATTTTTAATTTATTCTCATTCTTGATCTGTATTCTTGTTTATACTTGTTTACTCACAATTTAATAGTTTTTACCTTATCACTCTTGTTTCTCACATTTTTCTTGGTGATTCTTCTTTATGATTGTTATGCATCCTTATGTTTGATTCTTATTTTGATTTTTTTATTATATTTTTATCATTTATATTTATTAATACTATATTTCTTATGATGCATATATCCATGTTTGATTACTTGATGCCTATACTTAATCGATTTTACCATTCTTGGATCACACACTTATGAGATCTTATTATTTGCAATCCTTAGCAATACCTTGAAATCCTTGATTACCCATATGTGCCTATACTTACTACTTACATCTTATGTGTTCATATAGATCTTTCATAGCCATGGCATCTTATTAACCTTGGAGCATCATGCTTCCCCATTTCACTCACATTGTCTTCTCATAATTTTAGATCCATCATATTAGATTGGGGGTACCTTTTTTTCCTTATTATTCATTTTTCTATCATTGCCTTATCATGAGTTGTCTTATTACATTAGTGGGTATTATGCATTCCTCATTTCATCTTATATCTATATACCTAGGCCCCTATATTATTACTCTAGAGGGGCCTATCACCTTGCCTTGACTATTGTACATTCTCATGCTCTTGGTTTCAACATTGGGGGCATATAGCTATCCTAGTGTTCTATGTACTTATATTGATGTTTTGACCATTAAAGACCATTTAATACCATTTTTTATTTTTCTATATTTGGATAACCTTATACCTTCATGTTTATCTTCGACATGTGTACTTGTCATTCGTTTCATTCAACATGTTTTATTTTATTGTCACATGATACATTCATAACATTGATTATTTCCATTATACGCATATTAGATTACTAGCTTAGATTTGCATTGTATTTACTAATTTTCCTCTCATTTAATTCCTTGCAACCATTGAAAAGACATTTCCTATCACTAACATTGTTTTATCAAGCTTACAAAGAATTATAGATATCAATAAAAAGATTCATCACCATATTCTGATAGATCATTATCACATAAAAGTATTAGTACCTACTTAAAAAAAGATATAATATGCATTAAAAGTCATCTAAAAACATCTAAAACATCTATATAACTTATGACTAATATCTTTTATGTTTCACACCCATAAAATAAATCCAATCAAAAAAATTGCCTAAAGAGACTTTGATAACGATCTACTGATTTACCCAAAATATTTTAAAGTATTGTCGATCCATAACAATGAAGGAAAATAGAATCCAAGAAGACTTCTCTAGAGGAGAGCGCCACATTCCAAATTTACCGTTTAAAATGACTACTTAAATTTAAGCTTAATGTCAATGAAAGCAGTGCCCATGCGATCTACGCCGACAAAACCTGCAACCAGATTGCTGCCTGTGAATTCATGTCCATAGATTCCTTCGCTAAACGAGACATAATTATATAAAACCTAAATATTCCCACACAGGCGTCAATGAAACATAAAGTTTTAACTTCATTGTCAAAAACTAAAGTGAATTTTAGCGATTATTTTGTCCATACCAATCTTCTTTTTGTTACTGACGTTGAGTTTAATGAAAGAACTTTTCGATTTTCAAACAAGTGTAATCATTTCTTTCTGTGTGGTAATTCACAAATTCCTACAATCGAACCGCACTGCCCATGATAATAATAAATTGTTTGTCGTCGTTAATAATGATGTTTACAGGACGTTACTCGAATCCGATTGCGTTCTGTGCAGGGTAAAACAGTCAGAATATTGATGATTACTTCCGAGATAAGTTACCTTTCGTTGGGAATGCGTATTTAACCTAATTTGGAGCATCCCAATGCGCATAAATCAATATGGTGGGTTAAAATAGTACATAATTGTAGAGAGTAAAAGTTGGCATTGTTGTGAATTCGTATACGGAAATTGGAACAGTTGAAGTTTGGGCACACAAAACTAAGTTACACGCTTGTACAATTCACGTCTTTCCTGGGTATGCATGCCAGACCTCCATTGGATTGACTTGAAGAGTTCTCTTCCACAATATTCTTCCGCGTTTTTCTAATCCAAGACCTAAGCTACTAATAATAAAGCTTACTTTTAAAATTTAGAATTATGTAGTAAAACAAAACTTTTATTTTATAATTATGGTAATTTTTAAATATTAAAGTGATGTGACAATTGTATAGGTGTGATCAATCATATTGATGCTTCTTTATTATCATCATTTATGATCATTATGATTTTAAATAAGATGAAGAATCATTGTCAAGTATGAATGCGTTGATAATATGTAATCACAATTTTCAAGTCGTTGTTAAGTAGGAACACACCCTCACAATGAATGAACCCTAATTTTTTGTACAAACTTTGGTTTCTTCCCACCATCACGATCTGTCCCAAGGCCCCACAAGTTGCTTTTGATTTATAATCCCCCCCGGTTGTTGAACCCTAAGGTGTCAATGATGAAAAAAAAAAAAGGGAACACAAAGCCCTCGAAAACGACAAATCTAAGGGTTTTATTCCTCCAAATGACCTAATGGGTTTGGATGATGTAGACATTTTGGACACACAACCAACCCCCTCAAGGACCTTGAGAAACTTCCTCAACGAACTGTGACTCCTCAGCCTAAAGGGGAAAACTCCACATCACCTGAACCCAATTACATTCGTAACAAAAACATCCAAAATACAAAGCACTCGACCCTTCTTGATGACAGTACTGAAGGTAAAACCATTACATCAAAGCATATTTAACTATTATAAGGAATGAAGGCATGAAAACATCAACAACATCACACAAGACATTCAAACACTAGGATTTTTAAGTGAACTCACTGCTCACTGAGAAAAGAAAGAGAGAAAGAAGGTTTGTGGTTACATAGAAAAGATTTGAATTGATACAAAAATGATCTACCATATGTTGGATTTAGTTCCTTTGAAACTCAAAACACTGACTTGATACTCTTCATCCAACTCATATCACAAATCTTTGCTCTGCCCAACATTCGCATACCTCTTCTCAGCTTTCACAACTCATTCGCTCATCTCTGCATATTTTTGCATCATTTCTTGTATTCAAATCATGTACACATTCAAAAATCAGTCTCTACAATCTCAAAACAACCTTGTATATATATCAAATTTCATCGCAAACATCAATTAGGCTAGCCTAATTAGATGTAGCCCTAAAACATACAAAATGTGCCTTGTCGGCACCTAATTCAAATCAAAATGTATTCGCACCCAAAAAAAACACATGCAAAGCATAATATAAGTCAGCATGGACCTATAATAGCTCCCTCTTACATTCACATCACATATTTAATCTATGCAACCCTTTACATACATTAAGTTAGCCAGGCATAGGACCTAAAAACAAAATGCTCCAACTATTCATCATCATAGGACATTTGGATCTCAAAATGTCATGTCATCTAGAAAACACAATGCTTTGACACCTGTTAACATTCTCCCAAAACCGCAAGGTCTAACCCAAATCCACAGAGGAGTGCAGACCGGATAAGTCATACCCATTACACAGAAAATTGTCCAAACTTTAAATGTTGATCTTCTATTATTTGCATCTTTCAAACCACTTATCCAAATCAAGTAAGATTTTGAATGAAGATTCTACAAACAACCATGAACAACATTTTAGAATCACAGAAGTAAATCTCAAAGGGCGAACAATGTAGACCAAAATACCGAAGGGCTCTGTGTATTGAATTTTTTGGTGTAGACACTTAGCAAAAATACTTAGTTGTTAATGTGTGTGGATAAAACCCTCTTGCAAAATGTATCTTCTACTACCATCCTTTAATACAATGTTGACATCCATCATGTAATATCAAAAAATCAATGACAAATCATTAGTGACAACCTTCTTCATTCTTTCAACAAAGTTTTCTTTCAAAGTTTGAATCTTTGAAAGTTTCATTGGAGCCCCTTGAACAAGATATTTTTTGTCAAATGCATTAGCTTGGTATTTTGGAGGGTTGGATATTTTCTAACTAATAGGATTTTCTCCATGTGAGTGTTTCTTCTCTTCTATCTAGGTTTATTTTTCTTCTCTTGTTCTTATTTCTAAAATGTTCTTTTAGATGTCCTTATCCTACCAAAATTTCCATAGACCTAATATTTGTACTACTTTCTTCTAAGGGTTAATGTGGAAAATGAATCTAAATTATGTTTTTTCTTTATGATCATAGTTTGTCTATACTCGTATCTATTTTTTGTTTAGTAAATCTTACACTAATAGAGGTGTATACATGATATTTTCTTAACAAGAAGAATGCTAACAATATATCATAGTGACTTTGAGTAGATTTTTGTAAGTCATCCCATTGATTTTTTAAAATAAAGTATATATCCACATGGATGGAATACTAGTAATCTAACAATATATCATAGTGACTTAAAGTAGATTTTTTGTAAGTCATCCCGTTGATTATTTAAAATAAAGTATATATCCACATGGATGGAATAGTAGTGATCTAACAATATATCATAGTGACTTAAAGTAGACTTTTTGTAAGTCATCCCGTTGATTATTTAAAATAAAGTATATATCCGCATGGATGGAATAGTAGTAATCTTTTGGAACACTATATATTGTAATGGTTGCTCAATTGGAAATCATTTTCTAGATATATGACTTGTAGTTTATGCTATATTGAGTGGATTGCCCCTCACTATTGTGTGGTGTTTCTCTACCTTAAAATTTTGATTGTTTCAAAAATATATTATATATATTTTCTATTTTTATTGAGATTTTTAACAATGTTCATGATTTCATGTAACTTGGTCAAGCAAGAGTAGTTTTAGACTAGATTTTTCCATTCACAAAGTTAGATTCAAAAGTAGAATATACTCATTCTATTCTTTTTCATCCTTGTTCATGATTACATGTAACTTGGTCAAGCAAGAATAGTTTTAGACTAGATTTTTTCATTCACAAAGTTAGATTCAAGAGTAGAATATACTCATTTTATTCTTTTTCATCCCCTTTCCTTTCACAAATTGTATACCATATGCTAGATTGAGGTGGTTAAGAATGCTTTGAATTCAACTTTGCTTTTTCAAATTCATGTCAAAACTAATAATTTCGATTGTTATGAATTATAAATTTAAATCTATGAATTGGATATTAAATTAGAAATTGAACTATGTCATAAAAGAATTTATCTTATTTTTCTTGATTTCACTAGAGCTCTTTGGATGAGATAGCCAAAACCCTTACTTACTAGATTACTTGAATGATTAATATATCAAGTTTCCACAATCCATAATGATTATTGCTAAAATGATTTATTGATTCAATTTTGTAAGATATATTTGCATCAACATTTTGGGTCCACTCTGTGGTCTATCATCAAGATGATAGTAGAGAACTCAAAAAAAAAAATTATAATAAACGTTAAAAAATAATAGGATTTGGATCACACTCCATAATCTATCATCAAGATAATAACAGAGAACTCAAAAAGAAAAAAAATACATTATAATAAACCTGTTATAATAAAAAAAAACACACAATCAACACATTATCATGCCTCCTTGAAACAAGCTACATGGTAGAAGGGTGCTAAGTTATGACACTCATGGTTGGTTTTAACAAGGGGGACTCTTTTGAGTGTTTCCACCTTTGCTTCTATTGATTCTTCACTTGTTTCTTTAATTGTTGGGGCTATGAAAAATGTGACTCCTCCACTTCAATAAATGTCAAACTTTATTCATAGATCTCAGGGGCAAAAGACTTCTCTTGATAAAGACCTATTTTATCTACTAATCATCCTGATGATGGATCATGGAATATGATCCGAAACGTTGATGAAGAAAAATTTGCATACAGTTTTATCCAAAAACTTGATTACTAAAAACCTATTTTCTCTCCGAAACTTTCAGAGATTCTGTGCATGCAAAACGTTAAGACGATTGCTAGATTTCAAGTTAAGCTCTGCCATCTCCGCCGACAAAACCTGCAACCAGATTGTTGCCTCTTTATATCCCAAGATTCTTTCATTATCCCAATATCCTGAACAATCTGGTTAACCGCCATGTTTTTATTTTAGCAATTCTTTTAACCAGAGTAGGTAGGTAATCTCTCTTTCTTGTTATTAACGTTGAATTTAATGAAACGACTTTTTGATTTTCAAACAACGGTAATCATTTCTTTCTGTGAGTGAATTCGCAAATTCCGGCATTCTCACCGCCCATGATAATAATAAATTGTACATCGTTGTTAGTAGGTAATGATGTTCAATGGACTTTACACCAATTTGGTTGCGTTCTGTGCAGGGTAAAGCAGTCAAAATATCGATAATTGCTTACTATATACGTTAGATTTCATTGGGAACATAGATAAAACCTCGTTTGGAGCATCCCAAAGCGGATAAAGCAATCTTGTACACAAAAAATGAAGCGGTTGAAGTTTGGGCACACCAAGCTAAGTCACACGAGTGTTACCCGATTCAAATCCACAATTCTATATATTAGTTCTCTCTAATGGCTACCCACCTATTTATGCCAGACCTGTTCTTTTTGTAGCCTTACGTACAATCACAGAAAAAAAGTATAAATACCACTTACGCCCCACTTATATTTTTAAGTGGGAAGTCATGTTTGATAGGTTTTTTTAACAAATCTTACATAAGATTTCCACAGTCAGAGGATCAATGGATTAAATTGTATATGATTTGTTTGCATCCAGGTGATTCATCTTTTCTTGATTTTCGTGCAACCTCTTTTTTTATTCCATCTTTTTTCAACCTGTGATCAAGAGTGTGATCTGAAACATTGATGCAAGCAAATCATATGCAGTTTAAACCAAAGTACACTCTCAATAGTTTTTAAGTTAATATTGAAACAATGAAGGTAATCAAGTTGTCAAGAAAATAATCATTCTCTTAATAGTTATATATTAAGTTATAATAGTTTGTCCATTAAGTTATCATTAAGTTATATTTTATTAGTGCACCAATATGATATGGCATGATTTGTTAGTTTTTAGATATAAAAATATATTTCATTCAATTATAAGTACTCATAGTCAATGCTAACAAATTTGAAGTCACAACTACTAAGTTACTATACTATTAAAAAAAATAGACATTAAATCTACAAATATTTCCACCCCAACATCCCCCACTCTCCATAATTTTTATCCAAGAATTTCATAATTAAAGAAGTAAAACATGCTCAACCACTTCTCTCCACTAGAAGTTTTTTTTAATTAATAACAAAGGCCTTGATTAGAGGAGTGTATTTAATAACAAACAAAGGAGAACAATGACCATTTAAAAACCTTAATGCACCCTATCATTTCTATTGTTATCACTTCTCAAGGAAAGATGAGGCTAAAAGCTAAAGCAAGACATTTAGGAGGAAGCCATTCCAATGAAGAGGGTTCAAAGCAAGTTTTTAATGTTGATGAAATGAAAACAACATGGTCAAGAGAAATGAAAATGGGGATTTGATTGCAGAGGTTGCATATAATCAGTCAAGAGAGAATGGAGATAAATAGGTATTTGAAATGGAAGAACAAAGTGGTGAAGATACAACTTTAGAATTTATCCTCTTTGATGATGTTATGGATTGCATTGTTGAGTGTCAACATAAATCATTCAATTTGCTTATTTTTTAAAGAGGGAATTTTATATATGGAAAAAATAAACTAGGAAAATAGGGGTTGGGAAATTGAAGACCTGAGGGGGTTAGGAAATTGAAACCTTGAGAGGTTTATAATAGGGTTATGTTTCCTACAAATTTAAAATTGTGGAGCATGCTTAGACAATGCTACAATATGGAACAAGAATTATTTGTGGTCAAGTATATTATTTAGTGCAAGCTTTTGGATTCAACTGTGTATGTTTTTAGATTGACATTTCGGATCACACTCAGTGATCCATCATCGGGAAGAGGAAAGTGATCTGAAATGTCGATCTAAAAACATACACAGTTGAATCCAAAACCTTGCACTATATACTTCATGGATAGTGGAAAAATCATACCAAGTATATCATTTACAAGCTTGGACATTGGATTTTCATCCTGAAGAGCCATCTAGATCACAATATCCAATGTGGGTGGGACTCTCCTTTTTCAATATTACATTTATTCCTTTCTTGTGAGAAATAGTTTCACATCTTAGAAGGGTTATTTGGTGCAAGAATAACTGATTAATTTTCTAGCTAAGGGTGTATCCTAGGGTTTGTGTGGAAATAGATTTAAGTAACCAGTTACCTGAAAATATTAAGCAAATTGGACCATGGTTTGAGTTTTACTATCCATTAGTGTACTTAAAAATAAATCTAATTCTCTTTTTTATTTCTGACAA
>VDFB02133049.1:0-54609 GCA_007258455.2 Sequoia sempervirens | reverse complement strand
TTCCTTTATCTCTCTCCCACTCCCTCCCTCCCTCTCTCTCTCTCTCAGGTTTCTCCCTCCTACCCCTCAACCATAAACCCTTAAACCTTCTATCCTCTACCCTCAACATTCTTCCCCTCTCCCTTCTCCCTCCTAATTCTCTCTCTCTCTCTACCTCTCCTCTTCTTCCCCTCTTCCCCTCTCCCTTTCCTCTCCTAATTATTTCTCTATATATATCTCTCTCCCTTTCCCCCTCTCTCTCATTTTCCCTTTCCCTTTCCCCCTCTCTCTCTATCTCTCTTTCTCCCTTCCCCCTCCTAATTCTCTCTCCCCCCTCTCTTTGTCTCTCGCTCTCTCGCTCTCTCTTGCACTCTCTCTCTCTCTCTATCTCTCTCTCTCCCTTTCCCTCTCTCTCTCTCTCTCTCTCCCCCTTTACCTCTCTCCCCCCCTCTCTTTCTCTTTCTTTCCCACCATCCACCTCCTAATTACTCTTGGGTATATGTGTACAAAATTAGATATCCGATTTATAGCACCAAAATATTACATTTTAAAATGTTTTTCAAATTATATATTAGACACGAATTGTATATCCAAAAAAAATTAGATATCTGATTTGTAGTACTTTTTCTTGGGAATTGCTATGGAGCAATGTACTGACACCCAACCCAAAAAAAATTCAACTTGGAATTTTTGCATTTTTTGGCAAGTTCAAAATGCTAATTTTTTCATGTTGCCACTTTTTGGCCCATCATGATCCTGCACATACCCAAGTCTAAATCAGGTAGTTTTTATTGCTAAGGTGGATCACTCCTTTCTTCAAAGGCCATACACTTATGATTGGGTCAAGTGTTCTTTTCTTTAGAAAATTCCTATTGCCTTTTGATAGGTTAATTATGATTTGATTAGATGGGTTATGAAGCACTTATTTCAAACAAATATCTTTATGAAAGAAGTATATTGGCATGAAATTAAATATGATTTGTATTCCAATGTAAAAACTACAAAGAATGGAAACAATTCTTTCAACACATAAACTATTATGTAGTAGTCAATTAAAATGAGAAAGCTTACTCTATATTAGTTAGGATACACAACTAAGAAAATGATCTAAAGTGACTTATTTATCCTAGAGGAACTAAGTATACGTATAGAAAGAAAACCAACAAACCCACAACTACCCCTATTTTGAAGGAGTTTAGTTTTCTCCCCTTCCTGATCTCGCTAATATTGTCTAATTATTTTAAAGAGATGAAGGGTCATAACACAACTTTATTCAACCCAGTAAATAGCCTGGTTAATGAAACTTGACAAAAGAAACAAAACAATTGCTACATTTGGTATTTCATGTTGAATGAAGAGTGGCGACAATAATCTACTTATAGTTTAATAAAACACTATTATAGTTTTACCAACATATACTATTGTATGCTCTCATGGCTTCTTAGTTAATATATGGGGAGATAGAGATAGATGGGGAGAGAAAGAGAGAGAGATAGAGATATTTGGGAAGAGAAAGATGGATGGAGATATATGCGAAGAGAAAGGAAGGGAGGTGGAGATAGAGAGTCGATGGATAGAGGGGATGTAGGATTTGAGAAATATAAATCCACAGAACCCAAAGAACACCTGCATGCAAGAAACCTGTCATAGAGAAAGAGAGAACAAAACAAGGGTTTTGGCTCTAACAAAGTGCAAGATGTATTATCAGAGAAAAAATGAATCAAGAAGAGAATACAATACAAGAGATCAATCCTTATAAAGGAGATCAACACCGAAAGGACAACCTAACCCTAAGGTGAGTGCATTTAATAATTAAATATTAATTATTAAATGACTAATATGTGTGCATAAAGTGAAATCTTAAGAGGAGAGTAAAGTTAATTAATTACTTTACTCTAACACCTCCCCTTAAGATGAGCTACAATGCAGCTACAAAAAATGCAGAAGAAAGCAAAGGAACTACAATGCAACAGAGGGTCCTGGCAACATGGCCTGATTAGGTACCCGAATACAACAAAATCTCTATAAAGTGGAGTAAAGGAGAAAACCTAGTGGGAAAAAACTCCTCTCCAAAAAGAGATAAAGAAACATGCAATGCACTAAGAAAAGAAGGATAGGAGGTGGATAACATGATACCCCCCATAGACAGCTTCTATCATATAAGTACATATACAATGGTCTCCATAAGAGAAATAGAAAGAGACTAGAAGGCCCCCCCACAATGAAGAAACTCATGTCGCAATGGTAGATGCCTGATGTAGAATCCAGAAAGATATCCTAAAGCGGCAAATAATATTCCTCCCCTTGGGAAGAAACAGATCCAAAGGACAATGTCGAAGAAACCCTGTGAAGAAAGAAGAATTAAGATGTCTCAAGATGTGTGCCATGACAGGATGTTGAAGAATCTCTTTGTCTGAACTGAAACAAAAGATGTCAAATCCAAACTAAACGAAAGACTCAAAAACTGTAACCTCTGAATGCACAGATGATGGTGGGCTAACAGCTGGAATATGGCTATCAACAAAGAGGAGCTGAAAATCCTCAAAGTAATCCTCCAAATCTGCAATGTGAGACTCAACAAACAAGAATGAAATGTCTGTGAAAAAAGAATCCCATGGTGCTATCTTTGGAAGATGGATGTCCTGCTTAACTGAATCAATAGGAGCCAAAGATGTGGAAATTTCAAACTGATCAGGAATAATAGGAGATGTTGATGCATGTATAATCTTAGTCTGAAGAGTAGGAACTGTGAGACAATCCTCTGATTCATCGGAATATGTAAAGGTGTCTAAATACTGAAGTTCCTTTAAAGTATCATGATCAAAGGGTGTGTTCTCTCTCCAACCAATGGGTACAAGACAATCTAAAGCAGGATCCTCTAGGAATGGAGAAAGACTGGGGTCTCCATAGATCTCCCAAAGATGTGTCCAAAGTGAGTGAGGACAATCAATGCCCGATATAGCCCACACAGTGTCAGAATCAACACTAGACAATATAAGTCCTACTATGTGATTTATAATGATATCCCAAGCTAGTTTTCCTTTTGAAGTTGCTAGTTCAGGTATGAGATCATACAAATAAGGAAAAATATTAAGCCACCTACAATGTGTAAGTATGCCCTTTGCCCATGACTCATAATTACCCCATTCCAGAAAAACAACTAAAGGGTGAGTAGAAAAACCCATGATAACTCTTCAAATTAAAACATCTGAGAATAAATGACCTCAATACTAATAAATCAGATCAAATAAATCCATCCCACGCAAACAAATCATTTCCAGGTGCCAAAAAGTCCAAGTAATTGACAGATGTGCGAAAAAAAAAACTGAATAAAAAGTACTTGGTGTAGATTCCAGAAAAATAAATGAAAGATCTGGAAAGAGCATAGAAACACCTTTCCAATTCCTATTCGTTTGTGAAAAACGGAGTCCGTATGCAAAAGATATGGCTCCGGGAGTGCAAAAAACAAGTTCTAACTTTGACTGAGGAAAACAATATCAAAATGGAAAAACCAGGAAGTTAGACCTAATCCATCAGAATGGTGCCAGAATCAGCTTTTCAATGGTATCTTGTTTGAAAAAAATAGAGATCGAACGTCCATTTTACACCCGATTTAGTGCAAGTTGCTCAAAAAGTCTCCAATTTGGGCCTCTAGAGCCCTCAGGGGCTAAAAAAATAGACCCCTGGTCCACTAGGCGACCAGGGGCTGGGCGCAGGTGGCACGCTGGTGGAGGGTGGCTCACTGGCAGCATGCTAGCTGAGGTTGGGTGGCGCGCGGGCGGCGTTGTGGGCGGCGCATGGGCCGACGACGCAGCAGTGGCTGCCTGGCTGCGACCCGTTGTTACCGCCGCCGGCGGTGGCCGCCGGGCTGCACACCGGTGGCATGGCCGGTCTGAATGGGCAGCGCCCGAATTTTTAAAAAAAAAATCATTTTTTTTATTTTTTTATTTTTTTCGCCAAACTACGTGCCCGGGGCCGTACGGCCTTAGAAATTTTTTTTTGCCTTATGGAGCAACTGTGTCCGAATCGAACGTATATTATATGAAAATAGGGGTTTTTGGGTGCTGCGAGCTCAACGGTGAGGTCCGTTTGGGCTCAAAGTGCACCAAAAAAAATTACCCTTATTCCAAAATAAAAAAGAAGACAAACACACATTTGATGCAACCAAAACCTAGATCTCTAAATCTTTCAAAAAACTAAACAAGCTGCAAATACAAATCCAAAGAACCCAAAGAACCCCTGCATGTAAGAAACCTATCACAGAGAAAGAGAGAGAACAAAGCAAGGGTTTTGGCTCTGACAAAGTGCAAGATGTATTATCAGAGAAAAAATGAATCAAGAAGAGAATACAATACAAGAGATCAATCCTTATAAAGGAGATCAACACCGAAAGGACAACCTAACCCTAAGGTGAGTGCATTTAATAATTAAATATTAATTATTAAATGACTAATATGTGTGCATAAAGTGAAATCTTAAGAGGAGAGTAAAGTTAATTAATTACTTTACTCTAACAGGGGATAGGGAGGGAGAGATGGTGAGAGATAGAGAGGGGGAGATAGAGAGGGGGAGGGAGAGAAAGGGATATAGATAGAAAGAGATAGAGAGAGGAGTGAGAGGGAGATAAAAAGAGAAATAGAGATAGATATATAGAGTAGGAGAGATGGAGGGAGAGATGGAGTGAATGAGAGAGAAAGGGGGATAGGGAGAGATAGCTCAATAGATAGAGGGGGGAAGAGGGAGTGACATAGATAGTGGGAGGTATAGAGATATAGAGAGCGACAGGGAGAGATATATCAATCAGCCTCCCTATATCTCTATCTATTCATCCTTATCTCTTTATCTTTCTACCTCTCTCTATCTCTTTGTCTCTCTTTCTATTTGTATGTTTGTCATTCTACCTCTCTCTCTATATTTTCTTCCCTATATATATCTTTGTCTCCTTAAGTGTGCAATGGGTACATTGAAGAGGTCTTAAAGGAGAATTATCATATCTTTAATCAAATGGAATGCTACCTTGAGCATAACTCCCCAAGGACACATTCCATCCTTGGATTGTTGACATGAAACAACCAATCAAAATTTAGTTTCTCTCTCATATTAATATATATTACTATTATATTAAATATATATTATATTAACTATATTTTGTATTATATAAAAATATACTTATTATTAATTATTAATTATAATAATTTTATACGTATTTAATAATTTTGTTAAAGAATATAATATATAATTATAATAAGTTGAATAATTATAATATTATTTATTATGTAAAATATAGCTAATATATACTTAACTATATTGTAGAATATTAAAACCTAGCTAAATGGTGCCAAAATTTTCAACTTAATTAACATACTGTAAAACCTAACGAAACCAGGTTGTAGCTCGTCAAATTGGAGAAGTGAAAGGTCAATACCAGTGTGGAGGAAGAGTTTGTAGTAGTGAAAACAAGGTTAATGTCAGAGCCAAGGAAGAGTTTGGAGTAGTGAAAACAAGGTCAATGTTAGTGCCGAGGAAGACTTTGGAGTTAAAACAAGGTCAATACCAGCGCTGAGGACGAGGTTGAGGGCACTCAGGGAAAATCGAAGACCAAGGGGAAATGAGTACTGTAATTTTGGTACCCCCATTCTCTTTAACCTTCAATTTTCATGCCTAGTTTCCAAAGATCTTCTTGTACATTGGCACCCCAATTCTCGTAAAATGGTATAACATAAGACAAAAAAAATAAAATAGCTTAGTCTTTCACATTTTTATCGACCAGCCTCAGGTCTTGGAAAAACTCCCATAATCTACCCACATCTTGGTTGAGGTCTAGGATTTCATCACGCATAGCCTTCATCGCATTAGTTTGAAGCAATTGTAGACTTAGCCCAAGTATATGCTATCCTAAGGTAGATCTAATGAATGGAAATAGAGGAATACAATTCTTCTTTAATACCTCCACCACAAACATATGCAAGGTGTTGGTTTTTTTTACGGTAAGCAGATTGATCTTCTAATCTACCTATGGAATTTCCAATTCCAATAAAGGGTAGCTCGAAGGACCTGGACCAACTGATGAGGAATTGAAAGACCTCCTACACTTTGGGATCTGCAAGACCCGAGAGGGTGATCCCTTAATGCGTTTACAACCTCTGCACCATCATCATAAACAACATTAACAACAATAGATAATCTCATTTAATAGCTCAACATAATAGGATAATATCAAATAGAATTGGTTGTTTATCAATAATATCAACTATTTGGAGCATGAGATAACTACAAAAACATTTCACAGTATAAGATAGTCATTTATTTGCAATTTGTACCAAGCTCTAGGTAAAGGAAAACAAATACTGAACCATACGAATAAGTACAACTTAGATAAGTGTCATATATCCATTGGAGGAAGTCAAATTTATAAGCATCTAAGGGTTTATGATAGATTTAGCACATAACATATAAGATCCTTGATAACATTGCTTTACAATCTCATCAATATGTATTCTAACCCAATACTACTTATTAGATCCTTATATAGAACATATCCACCTACAATCCCATTCAAGCATTTTAATTAATTCCTTGAATCAAAGCTAAAACAATAATCATACACACCACAACAATGAGATGAACGAAACAACCCTTGATCATTTTATTCAAAATTCAGATATGCTTGTACAATGGAGAGACATGAGTTCAAATTAATAATATCAATTCAAATGCTAGTACTATCATAAAACATCAAATCCCCATGAATTCAAAACCTACTACAAAATGACTCAAAACCTAAATTGTATTTTCCCTAAAACCATCAGACTTTACAATTTGCTCTGCAACTTCATCTAGACTCGACCAAAAATATCTAACTTGCTAACGCGTACTTCTGGCCTTGAAATCCTTCTTATAGAAAAAGGAGCAAATGAGCATCGGTCCAGAAATCATGCGTGCCACCAACCAATTGGACCGCCTTGTGATATTCCAAAAATTTGTTACAACAACAATCTCCCCAGAGAATCTTCTTGTTCATCGTTCCCGCTGAGAATGGAAAACTTCAAGAATTTCGTGCCTAGACTGTCACAAAAAAAAAAACTGGAATCTGTTGTAACTGCAACAACTGATTTTTCAACCATTAGCAGCCTACTCCTTTTCACTCTTCCTTAGTTAAATATACATTTACCCATTTTGGTACTCTTCATCGATTTAGCCAATCAAAATTGAGTCACTATTCCACCTTGACACTATAAGGTTTGTGTGCCATACGATTAAGCTACTCTTTCAAAGACTCAAGAATGTCTTTGATTGCTTTAATGATTTTTTCCATACAGCTCACCAACAAATCATAATCTAAGTTACCCTATTTTTGAGGGTTTTGTAGTCCAAACATGATATAAAGGGGCTCTTACACTTTTTGTGATTATTGTAGCTTGTGTAAGAGGCCCCATAGATACTATTGTAATTGTAGGATGCATGAATAGGGTGTAGGATGAGAAATAAAGAAGGTATAGATGTTGTCCTCAATAGTTTTGTGAAAAGAATGTGAAATGAGAGGTTCAAGCCTAGGTTTCAACAAAATATGTATGGGAGATATGATTTTATGAATTTTTATCCATGTGCAGACCTAATGGGTTGTTTCTGAACACTGAATATAAATGAAATACATACACACACACACACACACACATATATATATGTATGTATGTATATGTATTTTTAAATGTAAATGTAAATGCAATTACTGGATGATCTCCTAGAACAATAAATGCAACATATCATTAAAGAAATCTATATCTATGTATATAAATGTGTATTTCTAAATGCAAGTCTAAATGCAAAGAGCATATGGTTTTGTAGTGTTATAGATACAACATATCCATAAATTAATGTAGTGAAATTGTAAGTCTTCAACACATATAATATGAAATTGATCAAACTATTAAACTACATGAGAAATAAATGAAAAACAGTAAATGCATATGTATGTGTATTTGTAAATGTAAGTGTAAAATAAATAAGAATAATGAAAATTATAAAAGAATACAAGGAAAGGTCTCCTCCCTTCTTGGTAGTGATAACCTCCTCCACACACAACCCTTAAAAATTATGAATAGAGGAATATAATCTTTGAAGAACTCAAAGTTGATTCTCTCCTACCTGATGCAATTAGTCATTTTATCCTTACAAACATCTATAGTGATTACTAGAGGCACATAGATCAATTCTTCATAATAGAAGAATTTTATTATACTTTTCCATTGATGGCATTATGAGAAAACCTTAGATTAAATAAATAATTCCTAGCTAAGTTCTTTAAATAATGTCCAACCGTATAAGAGAAGACCGCTGCTATGTGTACCTGCATACCATGGAGAAAGGATCTTTGGGCTCTTTCATCAATCATCCTACCTTAAAACATACCAAAAGTCTCCTAGAAATTAGACATAGGAAGATTTAAGATGACCTAAAAATAAATTATTTCCAAAGCATAAACTTATGATGACTTAACCAGCCTAGTACACACTCCCCCCCCATTAACCACTTAGACATATGGAAATTAAATGTAAATTTTCTGTTATTTTTAGTTATGTAGGTGTCCAATAAACCACTTGGTGGTGTTTCCCTTCAAGTTTATTTACTTGAATGAAGAGAAAAAGTCCTTTGATTACAATTAGAGAATACATTTGAGGTCTTGGTTGTGTAACTGGTGGACCATAGTCACATTTAACACTTGTTACAAAGTTTGGGAGTTAAAACATTAAGTAGATTTGATTTGTGATGGACACATTTGGATGGTAGTAATAATAGCTTGCAATCTATCAAGACTTGATTACCTTATAACCTATGAAATTCTAGCGATGAAATGATAGATTAATCATAATGTCACCTTAGGATCACATCACCATGAAAGAAATTCATCCAACATCCTTATGAGTGCAGGTACCACCAAATAGGTATTTGTCAGATCTATCTTCCTCAAGCGAGGGAAATTTAGGAAGAGAAGAGGAAAGCAAGACATGTAGTATGTCTATAAGAGGGAGATCAACTAGAGGTCAAAAGATTAGAAGAAAATTTTGTAAATGCATGGAATTTTTTCTTGCTGAAGGGGGGTCATTTTCTTATGATGATGAGAGCATAGGTGACATCGAGATGCCCTTGAGGTACAAACATCTACAGAAACAATGGGTACCCAAGGAACTTCCTCCAATAAACACTGATTTTGTTGATAATCAAGGTGAAGAAAGCTTGCAATATGAACTTAAAAGAGTGAATGCAAATCTGAAATATGTAGATTAACCTTAGCCTTAGTGTGAAGAAAGAATGAGAGAGAGAGATAGAAAAATCATAACACATGCAACAACAGATTTACGTGGAGAAACCCCAAAGGGAAAAAACTCCACCACCGAAAGAGAGGCAAGTATATTACTAATAATCTCAAATATTACATGCAGCAATAGACTTCTCTTATCATTCCTTATAAATCCAGCAACACCCTGTTACCCTGCAAAACTAAATTGAATAACTCTAGCTCAAGGCCCCAATTTATAGAGATTTGTGAGGATGAAAACCACCATGGTTTCACCAAACAATAGGAAGCAATAACACCTAGAAAAACCCATACCTCCCTCCTTGAAATGGTCAAAAAATAACAAAAATAGCCTCTTACAGATGCTCTTATAGCTGTCATAACGCATCTTTCATGCATGACCACCTGGGGTCCAAAAATAGAATATTTTGTCATAGGAATCTATCATAATGTCATAGCATCTTATGACAACTTTCATGCATGTCATAGATGCTCTTACAACACCCTATTTTTACCCAGCAACCTTATTTTAGAAGATTCCAAGGTGGGACACCTAGCTATCTTGTCCTTTTCCAAAAGGACAAATGGTAACGGTGACACTGCATTTACATTGTCTCTTTCACCACTGTTGGTCAAACAGTTTCCCCTCTTATGGGTAAATGTACAAAACACTTTAGGAGAATAATAGATTAAAGGATTTACAAGGTTGATGACACCTAAATCCTAACAGATTTTTGTGTCAACGAGAGGATATATCGCATAGCACCATCGTCATTATATTGTTTGGGCCTATTTTGCATGGATGACATAAAGGTCTATTATGAAAAAGTTATTGAATTGATGGAGTATGTCAAAACCTGTTACAGTTACAAATATTGGATGCAACTGGTTCGATTTACACGAAGTATGCGTAGGTATGCACTGTCAGCAAATTATATACAGCTAAAAGATAAGTATCAAAATAAAGGAGTGCCTATGTACATTGATGGAAGGCCAAAAGCATTAGGGAATATTGCAGGGTTTATAAATAGTACATGACTTGGGTCAACAAATAAGCAACCCAATTGCATATTTGAGGTGTGCGAGGGAAACCATGTATTTGTATGTGCAATAAAATCAATAACTGTAGGGGAAGAGTTGCTAATCGATTACAATTTGAATCGCTTAGTTACAAACACAGTTACTATGGGGGTGGTACGTACTATGTACCATTTTACCCAACCTCCAATTAATGACTCCAATATACCATTTTATTCTTATGTTTTTTTTTGTAAGTCTATTGGTTTCATTTCGGTAATGTTTTTTTATATTTAATTTTTGTCACAGCGGGACATTGATCGTATGGAGAAGGCTCCAACCTAGAGCACAGATCATGATTTATCTTCAGGTGCTTCTACCCGATAGGTTTACCTCATTGTAATTATACAAATTAGATATGAGCACAATGTTTTATTATTATGTTGTTTTGATAAGTTTATTGGGTTAATTTCGATTATGTTTCTATTATTCTTGTTATAGTCAACTGATCGGGGAAAGGCACTAGCAGTAGAGGAGAGCATCCATAGGGAGGTGCAGTCAATATTATGTGATGATGACATCGCTTATTCAACAAACCCTCTCGATATGATAAGGAAGACCCAAAAAAATGCAATGAAGAAATCCTTAAGTTGTTATTCATAGTGCCTCAAACAGATGAGATAAGAGAGAGGGTTAAAATATTGACTGAGAGATCACAAAAACTTGCAAGTAACCTATCATGAGGTCTTTAATGATAACATAAGTTCATTCATGGTTTTATATTTTGTACTCTTTTATGTCATGAACTAAAATATTTGTTTTTTTACAAGATTTTTTGCGTCCTCATGATGCTTCTGGCCATGATCAGGGTACTGCAAGTGCCACCCGAGGAGTAGGGGTTGGTACAATTGTCCATCCTGATCTTCCTATGCATACATCAGATCATTTGACCCCATCATCTGTGCCTATATTGTCTTTTGAAATGTTGGCAACACATACCATGTAGACATCCATTAGTGCACCCTCTGGCAGTGAACACATGCCAGAACATGCGTTAGGACATGTATCTGGGGATGCAGAGGCCACTAGTACTGGTGATATTTTTGTAGCATTTCCTGGATCTTCCCGTATTTATAGTACGGAAACATTGCCAGTCACATTTGTGGTGACCAAGGATTTCGTTCCCATAAAGATAGAGAAGGTCCCAGGTACTTTAAAATGTTTTAATTATTATTATATATAATCCAATTGAAATTTACTTATTGATCACTCTTTTTAGACTATTGATCCCATGATCATTTTTTAGGAAATGATGTTTTTATAAACATCTAAGTGATATTACATTGGAGCTCTTCAAGCCCACCATACGTACACGGTGGAATGCCCAAAATCAAGATTTAAAAGATGAGCTCATTAACCGTTTAGTTGTGCTCTTCAGTGATAAAACATTCAATCGAACCAAGGTCCTTAAGAAAGCCGGTACCTATCTAAAGTATGTGAGGGACCAATATAGGTCACATTTAGAGAAGAAAAAAAAGTATGAGCATCCTCCCATGATTCCAGAGAGGGAATGGAAGGACCCGGTGTCGGATGGAAAGGAGAAGGCAGAAAAGAAAAATGGAAAGACACTACCGGGCCAAGGAAAGTATGTGATACTATCAACAATGTAATTATATACTGATTACTCTTTCTTTTTACATAATCTAATGTATTTCAAACTTTTCATAGGTTTCCCGACACATTGAAGGCAACAAAGGAAAGACTAGAAAAACACGGGCAACACAAACTTGGCTCGGTGGTTATATGAAATTAGTCGTACGAATTGTAAGTATTAATAAATGAAATATTGTATCCAAATAATAAATTGAAAACAATTTTGGTTTTATCACACCATAGAAGCAAAATTCATGATCTTATGCAAAATGTAGGGCTTTGAATTCAACAAGAGTTCCCATAGAAGATGACCTGAAGATTTCCTTCCAACAAGGCTATGGATCCGTGGTTGAATGCCTAAGAGTCTTGACTGGGCAAACACAATCTTCCATCAGATCCGACACACAGGTAAATAAACTCAATAAAGTTTATTTAAAATTGAATACTTGTGCAATCTATTCAATATTAATTTCCACCATAAAGTAATTACATGCCTATTTGTTTTAAATATTCAAGCTATGATAATACTGCACATGACATTGAAATGCAGCCTGGTGAGGGTGGCGCGCAACCTACAGATGAAGGTCATGGTGTGCATCCCGATACTTTAGATCATGTAGAGCGTGATCAACATGCTGAGAATGATCAAGCTAGAGAAGATCAGGAACATGATATGGCCCCATCAGGTAAAGAGGACCACTCTAAAATTCTTTTAAACATATTTAATTGCAATTGGTGTATTAATTAATGTAACCTTTTATGTTTCAATTTTAGAGCATGTAGAGCGTGATCAATGTGTTGAGAATGATCAGGCTAGATAAGATCAGGAACATGATGTGGCCCCATCAGGTAAAGAGGACCACTCTCATGTTCTCTTAAACATATTTAATTTCAATTGGTGTATTAATTAATGTAACCTGTCGTGTTTCAATTGCAGATTATGATTTAGAGGGTGTTCAACATGTTGAGCATGAGTCTATAACAAAAGTTCAGGAACATGATGTGGACCCATCAGGTAAAGAGAACCACTCTAATGTTCTTTTAATTAATGAAATACTTGTAACAATAATAATAAAACATATCAATTTAACATTTCTTGTTATTACAGTGACTCTTGGGCCAAGGCCCACGCCATGAGAAGACGAATAGGCGCATATTAAGATCATCACTAATGAGGTTAACAACCAAAGGGGACAGATGATTTAGAAAACAATACTCCACTTCAAAAAAAATTTAGCTTTAAAAAGAAACAAAAAAAAAAGTGATTGTAATCATATCATGACAACCATATTTTTGATAATATGTAAAAACTGAAAGAATGAATATTATATGTTAATGAATGAATTTGAATATGTTAATTAATGAATGTTATATGTTAATGAATGAATGTTATATGTTATTAATGGATGAATGAATGTTATATGTTATTAATGGATGAATGAATGAATGTTATATGTTATTCATGGATGAATGAATGATTAATGTTATATGATTGGGTATGGGGAATTGAGAGTGATGTGAGGGGGGGGGGGGAAGGCCCAAATGAGCTTCCATCATCACGTAGTTGGCCCTGTTAAGTAGAGAATATTAAACTATTATCGAAACAAAGAGAAGCTCAATAAGGTAATGCACTTTTCAATATAAGAAATGCATCGTTTGAAGCATCAAACCAATATGAAAAGATGAAAGAAAGTGCTAACTTTTCACTATGGTGGGAGAAAAATGATTCTTATACCTAATCCATGCTCAGACATCATAATTTGAAGTTGTTTCTATTCTAATGTTCGAAGTTTAGTTTGTTTGTATGGCTTTGTATGAATACCACATTGTGTTGTGTGTGGATTTGGTTTCAAAGCTCGCTTCTTCTATTTTAGTGGTGACATAACTCTAAAATTTGACTTTGTGCATAACAGGTTAGTGGAAAAATTGACACCAAGGGTTTAGAGGCTCGATTGAGATAGATACATGGATATTTGATCTTGTTGTTGATGGGAGGCTTCCACTTAACCATGAAATTTTGTACCATCTCAAGTATGCAAAAGTTTCTCTACTTACATTCATTCTTGATCATAAATGTTGTAAATGATATTAATGCTTCAAACTTAAGATTCGTTTCATTGTTATAATGATCAAAATGTTATACTTTTCTATACATTCAAGAATTATCTTGCCCCCTACCCTTTTCTCTCTCCCCTCTCCTTTTAAGAATTTTCTATCATAAAAGATTCACATTTTTGTCTCATTTACACAAATTTATCTGAAGCGCTAGGAGTGAATAAAGATATGTAAAAGATGATGGATTATGTCTAAACAACAACTTTCCATCTTATAGCTAATTAAATCCTTAATATTTGAATAGTTTAGAGCTCGAATAATGCTTGTATATGCATGTGCAGCAATAAGGGAGCCTATGTGAAAATTGAAATTTAAAACATCACTTTGGTATTTTTCCTTAGGCAGTGAAATGATATTTTGAGTAATACAAACCTACACATACATTGATATTTTTCGGCATTGCATTGAGGAATTTTTTTTCTCTTATACCTACCCTCGGCTAGACATGGAGGTATATAATATTGGTTTCTGGGTTTATACTGTAAGTAGTTAATTTCACAAAGGAAGACTAAAATCTTCTTAACGTCTTGTCAGGTGTGAAAGCATGTGAATCACTTGCTAAAGGCACCATTTTGTATTCATCCAAAAACTAGTTTGTTCTTTTTTTATATTTCTTGCATGTGTTTTCTTTAGGCTCTCGAGATGTAGCTTGACTCTTTCCTTTGCACTTTTCATCTATTTTTATGATTACAATAGATTGTGTAGATTTGTTTGTAACCTTATTTTCTACCAATCAATTTGCAAACCAGTCACATATTAAGGACCATTTCACTAACTTGTAGTCATCCATTACTTCATATGTTTCAGGTTGTGTCTGTGTGCCAATAAATCCTAATGATTGCGAGAAATTTAATCCTACAAGTGTACCCAATCTTTCTCAAGTAAAAGTCTTACCTTATTTTATAGTACTTTAAATGGTTAATTGAAGGTGCTTCTTTAGATCTAAGATAGTTGAACCCTGGATTAAAATATGGTATTATATGGGCGATAATGATAAAATTGAGGTCCATTGAACACAAATTATGAACATAATTTACTGGACTATGAATAGTGTTACAATTATAATTATTTCTCCTTTACCTACCTCTGCATTAATGAAAAAGATAGCAGATATTGGAAATTCATTACATGTCTCATGTATGTGTTAGTATTTTAATTTTGTTTAAGTTGTTCAAGAGCTTGATTAGGTCAAGAATATGTTCTACAAGCTCTGTTCTCTTGAGACTTCTCAACATTTTCCCTACACATTTTCTCTTCAATCCAGACATTTCTTAACTCCTTCCCTTGTTAGACCTTGGTTGTTCTCAAGTGTAATGCTTTTTCTATGCATCTTGTAGTCTGTATGTATGATCAATCATCTCTTATGAAGCATGGATAACCTTTCATGGAATTGTTGTTGTAATTAGACAATTTCCATTGTGAGAATAATCATTTAATTTGTATGGAAGTAAGTCTTTTTCATATTATTTGACTTGGTATTGTAAAATTGTCTTTGCAGGATTCTCTAGGGGGGAACAACAGAACTGTGATGATAGGTAGAGTTTTACAACACCATAAATCATTTGGCATTATCAATATATTGCTTATAGAATACTCTGTGCAAGTAAAATGGAATGTGCAATGACAATTGGTCTCAAATTCAAATCTGAATATAAGTACATTATACAAAAGAAGATGGTATCTATTCTATGATTTAAAGAACCCAAAAATAAGAAATTTAATAGGTTCCATTTGTTTACTTGCTCTTAGACACTTGTTTAATCCACGAGACCCTCAGAATGTCTTGTTGATAACTAGCAGTGTTCAAAACTCCTGAAGAGGTCAAATCAGTGTGACATTGGATTTGTCTTTCCGATGGAAATCATTGGCAAGACATGGACTATCGGAGTAAGTTTTATATCCTCTTCCGATGATTGATCTCTCACCGATGGGTTGGCTTCGGTGGTCATTGCCAAGAGTCTCCGCGATGGTACATTTCAACGAATATTGTTTTTTTCAAAATTGCATTGTTTCGTCGCAATTTCGATAAAGTCCACCAAAAAATCACCGAAAAGGTTCGATGAAGTTACTATAGCTGTGACAAAAGCTTCATCATAACTCACCCATTTCATCTAAATGGCGACAAAATTCTGGTGTTGTTTCGACACTTCTGAAGAGCCATTGCAATTGCATTTTGGTTGTAATTCGTCAATGGATACACAAAGTTTTTGTCGATATTCTGACGAACATCTGAGTCATTTTATGATGCCGATGACTGATGAATTTGCACTCTTATTTCGAGGTTTAATTCTTCGTCAGAATTGTGATGAAAAAATAGCAACAATTTTTTTTTCGTCAATTCGTCAATTTTCTGACAAATGTTTGTCAAACGATCGACGAACGTTCATCAGAAAATGGAGTCAAATTCAGTAGTGACTCTAAATAGGTTGAACTCCAAAATCATGAAAAATGTCACATCTACAACTTTAGGTGCCACCCAGACTAAAAAAGAAATGGTGCCAATAGGGGCAATATAAAGTTCATCATGAGTACAGAGAGTGGCCTATGACTCAGATTTATATTTCTCCTCATGTAAACTATTTATGAATAGAAGTTTCCTCCATTATCACATTCACTCGACTCATCAGATCAACCATGACACCAATCACAATGTTTCCACAGGCAAGAACGTACAATGAGGAAGGCTCCTTGTTTAGTGACAAATAATGTGAGGTAAAAGTTTTATCAGGAATAGAACTCACATTTTGAGTAGGAAGGATATGCATGAACAAGACCTTGTTCACGTACTTAAACGAGACCAACTCAGAAGATATAAGAGATTATGTGACTAGATTAGTAGAGTGAGAAGGAAATGGATCAGTATAAATATGTAACTCACTATTATCCTTGGTTACAAATTTATTGTAGTTATGTTTCCTCTCATTGAATCAAGTAGATAGTCTCGTCATCGGTGCAATCCTAGATCTCATGAAGTAGGTATACACTCTGTTCAGTGTCATGTCCATGCACTTGATGAAATTGATAGAATTGTTCATATCATACCATTTGGGATATGGCTTGGAAAGAGGTTGGATTCCTAGCAATGTTAAAATTTTATATTTTAACAACTTTTTCAAAACAACGGTATAGGATTCATATAGTTTTATAAAATTTCTAATGTGCCCTATACCTTTGCCTTTAGGTGTAGAGACCATGTTTGCAATAGCCTTATTCTTTCTTGTATTGCCAAAAAATGACACTGCTAAATAGTTATCAAGATGGGAGCATGAGGATGAACCCCCAAATTGAGTGATTGTCTATTGGTACTCGCACAACACTGCACATATATGTGCAAAGGAAAAGGATACTTCTTCAAGGAAAACTTTTCATGCCACTGTTTCTATTAATTTTTTATGAAGACCTTTTGAACATCAAAGTTAGGTAGAGGATAAGAGATCTAAGAAAACAATGCTTGATAACGAGTGATGAAGTTAGTAACCTTTTCATGGTCCCGTTGCTTGCATTAGACGAGATCAAAGAACATCTTTGGTCCAATGTTAGCTTGGAACTGTCTAAGGAACTGATTCACCAATTGATCAAACCATAACAAAATTGTCCAACAAGGAACAATACCAATCAAGAGTAGAGTCCTTGAGGGAACAAAAAAAAAAACTTTTCCATCAAAGCATCATGGTGGAAGAAGGCAGTGCATAGGGAATTAATTATTGAAACATGCATATGAGGGTCTCCACGACTACTATACTTTTTGAACTTTGGAATCTCCATCCCTTTAGGGATAGGAGTGTTCAAAATTTTGACGGACAAAGGACTATGACAAGAATATTTGAAACATCTAGGTAAGAAGAAGAGGCAGATAGGTTCACCAATTGGTTCTACATTTGTCCCATATTTTTCAATAAAGCATTCAAGAAAAGATCATAAGATGAAACAGGACCAATGTAACCACTACCAGAACCACCAACCCCGTACTGGAAGAGACCCCAACACCAGGACTAGTATTGGTTCTAGAATTACCACCAGAAGAATAAACATTAGGAGTGGAAGAATTGAAACCCATGGGTACCTTATTCACTTTAAAAGTGGGATTTTGCTTAGGTCTAGAGGTGGTGTTAATAGAAGGACCATCCTCAACCATACATATTGATGCTCTAGGCATCGATACTTCCAATTATCTCTACGTAGTCTCATGGCCAAGATATTGAGTGATTCCCAAGTTAGGATTGTATGTTGGGACATGAGTATCTACAATATGCGCAAGACCCTAAAAATTTTTTATACCCCTCTGGTCCTTGTCTAACATATCTCTTAATCTATTAACAATAGAAGTTGCTTGGGAAAGAGTTTTTTCCTTTTCCAAATATTTATCAAACTCCCCAAGCCTTCTATCCAAGGAAAGAAGTTGCTCCACAGGGACCTCAAGAGCAACATCTTCCTCCATAGAAGAAGTGAAAGGAGAAGAAAATGAGGTGGGAACATGAGGGCTTCCCCAAAGGGGCTAGAAAATCTAGTTGACATCCCTAAAATTACTTCATCATAACAAGGACTAGTTTTACCAATAGTGATCTTCCTAGATTTTATTCCTATGTGTCAAAGACTCCTTCTAACCATGTGTTCAGAGGTCGTAGACTAGGTTGTAAATTTCATAAACGCCTTGCGACACATGAATCTACAACACACCCAAGACTCAAGAGAAGAATTTTTGACACACAAAAGGGAAAAGAAGGATGTTCACATCAGGCTCACCAAAATGTAGAGAAGGGGGATTTGCTTCTCCTAAGTCTCTTAGGTCACGAAAGAGCCTAAGGGAGAAAATTACCCTAAACTACCTCAACCTACCTAATTATAAGTTGAAAAGGAAGGGAAAAAAGATTTTTTTTTTCTGTATGCTTTATGATAGAAGTGTTTTGGAATTGGGTGAGTAGACCATAAAGGTCTCAGATAGAAGACTAGATGACTCTCTACTAGAGGATAATAGTGCGAGGGTCGGACTTTAGCACACAGTACTAGAGTCTCAAAGATGCACTGGCGTCCTATACAGATAGAGGGTCAAGTTGCAAATTGAAACACGGTGAGTCTACTTACAACCCAAAAGTTTTGGTTTTACAGTTTAACAAAAATGTATGAAAATATAAAATTATATCAAGAAGAATACTATAACTTATGTATGTAAATTATTCTAGTGATGAAACGATGAAGAAAGAAGAAGAATTCCAACTTACTCAAGGTCCAATTCTCTAGCTAACTCCAAGAAAATGAATAACACCTACACACACAATAATAGGAAAATGTTGGGGCTGTGTTTTGGAACTTGCCTCAGTAAAGTCCATGTTTCAGTGTTCCTACCTCCACGAATAACCAATAGACCACAAGATATAGAAAAGTGATAAAGAAATAGAGAGAATAGACACAAGGAAGTAAAGAGCAATGATAATCTAACTGCTACTCTACAAGAAAGATAATGAAAATAAGAAAATAGACATAATATCACCTCCCTTTCTATGAGTGCTCAAGGTTGATAGAGGAAGGAGAAAAACAATGCCACCACACTGATGGAGTAGAGATTTGACAACCTACAATAACAATGGTGCTAGAGTTGCAAGAATGGTGTATAAGTGAAGAGTGAAGCTGATAGAAGCAAGAGAGTGATGGAGAAGCAGGCAAGAGTGATAAAATGTTTAAGAGAGATGATAGAATGGGAGAATGGAGCTCAAATGGATAATTTTTGGAGGTAAATGGTCATTCCTAGTGATCAAGATTTGAAGGGGGATGTTATGTTTGCAGTTGGAAGAGAATCATAATGTCCATAACATCTCCTAATGCAAGAATCTTGTCAGGATGACAACACAATGCATAGACATTGATGCGCCCGCGTCCTCAACAAAAATTCCTCACCGATGCAAAACAACAGGGACACGTGGGAAAAGAAAAAAAAGCACGACGAGTTTTTGCATTATTAGACTTGTAAGGCTAAATATGTTCAGGTAAATTAATGGGAAAATTCACTAGGTGCAAATTTATGCAATAATAATTAATATAATGCGTGGTGTAGGCCTTGGGCCTTTTATCTAAAAATATATTTTTTTTAACAAATATATTAAAATGGACTATAAATAAGATGAGAAATAAATTTTGGGACATTATTACATAAAAAATTATAAATAGTAATGTAAGATGTGTCTATCTTAAAGAATTGAAATTCCAACTCGAAATAATTTTATTTTAGAATAAAGGAAAATCTATCGAATATGGATGAAGTAGATAGTTTTGAAAGTCAAAATTGGGGATGCAAATTTTCATAATAGATAAAAGACAACATATAGGGCCACTAAAAATTTCCTTGGCAAAAATTACCTATTCTATTTTTTTGAATGGTGCATCTTCCTCTCCCTATCTACCCTACTACTTCCTTTTAGTTTTATTCCATAATCTGACATACTATGTCCTTCAAACCCTCCAATTACTATGCTCAATACTATTGTCCTAATTTTTTCTCATCTTGAACTTAATACATTTACTCCCCCTTTCTCCCATATTACTATTATCTCATCTACTTTCTATGCTATCACTACTAGTATCATGATTACCCATGTTCCTAGTGTTTCTTGAATACCATTTCCACTTCTACCATTGATGTCCTATCTTCTTTTATACCCTTCTAGTGCTATTCCAACCTCCACAATTATCATCCCTCAATTTATCTATTGTTTCATGTACCAAATTCTATACCTTATTCCATACTACATTTTATCTTTCCCTCCATTACCAAGATCTATACTTTATCATCTTTCCTCCTATCAACCTACGTATATTCCACCTTTTGTGACACATGCTCCTACTACAAACATCCTTATGTCTATCTTTAATTCACTCATTCAAAAACTAAATAAATTTGAGTATAAAATAGATACCATACCTAATAATCAAGATAAAAAAATATAATGGAAAATTTCTTTAAGAAGATGAATATATTTTCATAAACAATGTGTAAACTATTTGACTTGATTTTTTCACATTATTGTATCCTTAGCTTAGCATAATCAATTTCATGTAAGGATTCTTTCAAAATCAATTTCATTTAAAAAATATGAACACCCCGTCACAATTATAAGCACTCCATTTTCTAACCGACTTTCCATAAATTCAATGAAGGATAAAAATACATTAAATTAGTCCAAGCTGTTTGTTTTTCTTGTTTTGCTTATTATCAGTCTTGACTTTATATAAAGATTTCAATTATTTATTGCGGACTATGAGCACTCTCTAAAGCTTTAATCTAAAATAATAGTGGATACAAAATAGTGATCAAATAGGAGATGCTAAAAGTAAAACTAAATGTAGTTATTAGTAACTATCAAAGAAGTCGGTCCATTTGTGGACATCACATTATCAACTAAAGATTCAAATTTAGAAAGGAAAGTCTATTGATGCCAATTGTTTAAGATAAACATCTAAATGTCGGAGAGTATGAAAATTTCTATTTTTGTTTAGAATTAAAAATGGTTTAAGAAAATGTTTTTATGTTTTTTTTTTAATAAATTAGTGTTGTATATTTTTTTAAAAGTTTATATTTATATAAAAAATTTGAATAAAAAAATTATAAATTAAATTTATTTAAAGCTAATTCGATAATAGATATAAAATTTCAAGATTTGAAGTAGGTTGTGTTGTAATGAGCATTTTGATCAAATTAAATCTAGGAAAGAGTTTAGACCCATTACAAAATAGTCAAAAAGGAAAATGTGACAAGTCTCATCAAGAAAGAGACTAAACAAAACAAACCATAGAAAAAAGAGGGAGAACCAACAACAACAACAAAAATCACTAGATGACCAACAGGAACTAGCTACGGGTTAACCAAAAAAATTGTTAATGAGTGTTGTTATGAGTGTTCATCGGATATGAGTGTAATCATGATTTTTTTTGGCATTAGTCTCACATACTAGTGGTGGCATTGGTTGTTGGTTATTTGGCTATGTGACATTAAGGGATGATTAATTGTTTTTTATAAAATTTTCATGGTATTTGTTGTTTCCATTAAATGCTTAAACTAGAGACTAAATTAAAAAAAATCTAGAAGTTATCCTCATCTTATAGAAGTATGAAAACAATAATCATCAAAGTGACCATTGAAATCGTGAAGATCGTTACCTTTGACTAAGTTTTATGAAACAACATGAGATAAGATGTAGCCAAATCCTTTGGATACAAATACATAAGGGTAGGGAAAAGAGGACAATTTGTCACAAATACATCCTAAATATGAACAATTTCTTTCATGATGAGAATATAAAGAAAGACCATATTTCTCTTGGTTGTATGACTACTAGGAACACCCCAAAAAAAACAATGCTAAGCAATAATTTGTAGGTGTCATCCCCCTTAAGTCCTCTAATAATGCTAGATAATTTGGGGATTTTATTTTAAATAAAAAAAGTTTGGATGTTTGAGATTATATGAGCTAAATTCTTTTGTAATTATATATTTTTAAACCTCGTAGTTGGTTTGAATATTTCTTATAACTAAAAAGTCTAAAATAGAGATAATTGATTCCCCATTGACCTTTTCCTTTATTATTTAGAGTTTCTTAAATTAGATTTTCCCTATGTAATAACACATTTACAAGTGGTATCTCTTGCATAAATTTAGTTGAAAACCTAATCCTAGACTATTTCCTACACTACTTATCCTTGAGAAATAGTTTTTAGATTCATAAATCTCTCATTCACTAGCATAGACCAAATATATGGGTGTAAAATTGAAATATCAATTTCTACATTCACAAATGTGAACCTTGAAATTTTCAAAATATAATTCAGAAAATCCTTGTCATATTCAATTACCTATTATTTGCTAGCCTACAATATTAACTCTAGACACTATCCCACTACAAATATAAATATGGCAAACTAAGGTGCATCTTTTTTAGTGACAAGTCATTTTCAAGTTCCCTTTCATTCACTTGATTAGTTCTATAGGTGTGGATTTAAACCAAAGCAATGTACTTCTAGTTTAAATACTCTATGGTGTATATTCAAATAAGGATTTTTTAGCACATCAATAAATCAATTTATAACATATTCAAAATTATAGTTCTCAATCCAAAATATAGCTAAGCACATTATTTAATTTTTAAAATTTTATTATAGTTGATTTAAATATCAATCCTAACTCATTGTTCTCAGTTAGATTTTATTTTTGTTATGATTTGAGTAATTTACCTAGAATATTTATGCAATAGAACTTAATTTCCATTACATTTTGTTGAATCCAACTAATATAACACCTTGTGGGGTTTATGCTTCTTTTAATAAGTTTCTAGATTTGATTTCCTAAAATTATTATTTTATTTTTCAAATCTCAAACTAGGGTTTAGATTTCCCTTTACTTGTTTTAATGAATAAATCACTCTATTAATATATAAATTTTATGGTGTTTTTACATATAAATTTTTATATCATTTAAACAATTATATTCAAATAAAGTGAGTTTAGAGAAGATAAGAAATGAATTTTGAGAGATTATGACACAATTTTTATATATAATAGTGTGATATGTGTCTATCATAAATAATTTAAATTCCTCACTTCGAGTAAAATTATTTTAGGATAAAGGAAAATCTATCAGATATAGATGAAGTAGACAATTCTAAAGTTAAAAATTGGGTATAAAAATGTTAAGAATGGCAAAATGATAACATATAGGGCCGCTAACAAATTACCTATTCTTTTTTTTTTGAATGGTGCATATTCCTCTTTCTATCCTACCCAAGCCACTTCTTTCTAGTTTTGTCCTAATTTTGTTCCTCAATTTTATATATTTCATCCATCAAAGCATTCCCTTACGATGTTCAATGCTATTGTTGTATCTACTTCTCATCTTGAACTTAGTACATCTACTCCCACTTTCTCCCATATTACTCTTATTTCACCTAATTTCCATGCTATCATGCTACTAGTGTTATGATTACCCATGTTCCTAGTGTTTCTTAGATACCATTTTTACTTCCACTGCAAATATTTCATATTCTTTAAACCATTATTATGCTATTACTACCTTTACCATTATCATTCCTCAATCTACTTGATCTCTTCTTAACTTCATGCCTTGTCTTATACCTTATTCCATCCACATTTCGTTCCTATATCATGACTAAATATATGCTTTACCATCTTTTTCTCTATCAACCTATTCTTAACTTCATGCCTCATACTATACCTTATTCCTATCCACATGCCATTCCTCTACCATAACAAAATATGTTTTACCATCTTTTTCTCTATTAACCTATCTATAACCTATCTATACCCCACCTTTAATATATCATGCTCCTACAAGCATCCCTACTTCTATCTTAAAAGTCAGTCATTCAAAAGTAAAAATGATACAATTGAGTATAAAGGGATACCATATCTCATGGATCAATACACTAAATCGTATTTAAAAAGCTGAATATAATTTTACAAACAATGGTAGAAAAAAGTCTATTATTTATATTATGGTGGCTATGGCCTCAACACACAAAGGTAAACGCAAGAAGATCTATATTCTATATAAGGAAGTTAAGATGAATTAGCTTATGCAAGCCACTCAATTTTGTTTAATTTATATACTATAATGTTCATTTTCTCATAGATATTTTACTTATTCTACTTGATTTTTTCAAGATCTTGTGTCCGTTAGGTTTCTTTCAATATCAATTTCTTTATAAAAAAACATGAACACTCCGTAACAATCAGAAGCCATCCATTTCTGCACCGACTTTCCATAAATTCAATGCTAAAAACACATTAAATTAGTCCGAGCTGTTTGTTTTCTTCATTTTGCTTATTATCAGCCTTGACTGAATACACAAATTTCAATTATTTATTGCCGACTATGAGCACTCTCTAAAGCTTTTATCTAAAATAATAGTGGATACAAAATAGTGATGAAATAGGAGGTGCCAAAAGTAAAACTTAACGTGGTTATTAGTAGCTGTCAAAAATGTCGGCTCATTTGTGGGCATCACATTATCAACTATAAAGCTAAATTTAGAAAGGGGAGGTAATGTCCATTAAGTCTATTGATGTAAAAAAAATTATAAAATAAAAAAATCGACAAGCATCTAGATATATATGGATTGTTGCGAACATGAAAATTATTTTTATTATAAGATAAAAAATGGTGTAAGGAAATTATTTAATGTTTTTTTTTAAATGAATTAGTATTTTATATATTACTTTTTATAAAGTTTAATATTATATTAAAAAATATGACAAAAAATGTCATATGTCAAAGTTCATATAATTTTATGCATAAAATAATATATTTTAAGAGAAAAATAATTAGTAAAGTTGTTAACTAGCAAGAATTATAATAGGACGAGGATCATGGTCATCATAGTTGCTCTAACAATCAAGAAGATATTGGCTACACAGAATTGACTCATGATCTATAAGAGCACCTTCTTCATTTGATCTATGTATAATTGTATACATTGCACACTTTTATGCAAAAAATTAACTTCAATGCCTTCTATGTCACAAAATGTCACATGTGCACATATTACATGTCAAAATTCATTACACATGGATAAAGGCTTATGGTAGAATGGATTCACATACATCTATGTAAGCTATAATTCAAACAACCCCACACAAGATAACTACATTCACACCCTTTAATTATGCCACATAACTTTAGGAATATGCACTTCTATACAATAGCATTATCAATTCCTACTTGACCTTTTCATGTTGTGTCCAACATGCACATGGGAAACATTCATTTACACAATACATTCAATTTAGTTCTATATGCACCCAACACCTAGTTGTAACTCCACATAATCATGTCAAGAAATTAACATTATATGAATCAAACATCTAGCACATTCTTGGGCACATAGAAAATAGAGTATATGCACATGAAACATGCCAATATATTGTGGAAGGATTAGCTAATAGCCTATTGTATAAATATAAATCAATGTATATTAAGTAAACTAGTCTTCTATTTTCCAATATGCCTTCCACATTCTATGGCTTGATCTAGTTTTACTCTAACGTGCCTCTAGCAAATTAGTTGTATGCATATTTCCATTGCCTAATCATAAGAACTTGATTCTAGCCATTGCATTTGCATATTAATTATGCATACATGTTACATAAATACACAAAACATTTTATTTTATTCATCCATGACATTATTTAATAACACTTTTACAAGTCAATCTATCCATTATAAGTAAATGTATTTCCACCACTTAAGCCATGAATTTCCTTACTTGCAAATTTATCCTCTAATCTCATAAATAGATTATATCATTTGTCTCAAAGCATAAATGTTGAATCCAATGAGGAAACCACCTTATAGGTATTTCATTCCACCACTAACTTGGAAGCCTGACCCTTTTCTCCTATACTATAGCTACAAGTTGCTAAGATTCACCAACTACAAACATTATTAAAAAAAATTAATAACATGATCACGTTATGGCTTGGAAAATACCAAGTTGTAACACAATCACATTATATAGCCTAACTATGTGATCATATTTTGGGAAATATGAAACATGAAAATTTTCATGTTCCACAAAATATGATCAATTTTGTAGGCTATCAAATATATTTAAAAAAAAAGCAAACATATTTTCAAAACACAATTGTATTTTTTATTCAAAAAAGTCCCCCTCCTTTTTTCTTTAGAATAGGTTTGGATAATGAGTTAGAAGCTCAGGGACAACACCTCTAGAACAAAAATTACTTGTAAATTTTAATAGACCAATTTGTTACTATTTTTGGTTGAAAAACATTTTATAATACCAAAAATGGGTTGTTTCTTGGCTACAAATGTGAAAGGTTAAGAGTCACAAGCATGAGTGTTTGAAGGAATACATAGCAACGGGTTGTTTTGCATGGATTGAAGGCGAATTTGAATGTGCACACAGTTTTAGACTATGCTGCGAGTGAATGCGTTTGAGAAAAAAATATGTAACTTTGTATTTTTTTGTTGGTTAATAAAATATTGGATGGTTGTTTCTATGGATGTAGCCCACATTGGGTGAGCCACATTAAAATATTTGTGGTATAGTGTAACCATTTTTATTCTATTTATCTATATTTATAATTGATGTTAATTTAATTACTCCATCTTGCTAGTAAATCTTAACAAGAAGGGTCTTGGTTTCTACACTCTTCTTATTATGGAGTATTCTATCTAGATTTTGAGAACTTATGTGGTAAAAAACATATAGAAATCTTGGGAAACCATTAATAATTGGCTTATATGAGATGGCAATGTCTTCTAGAGCATGATATATATTAATTAGCAGTCCATCTAGGGGTCTCTAATTATTTATTTCCAAGATTCCCTGTTTCTATGATTCCTTGGGTCAATACTTTAATTTTCTCTTAAGATGGGAATTGTTGATGGTGTTTTCTGCACAGCAACAACTCAGACAGAATACAATATCCTATCTCTCTTGAAAGGTTATTTTCAACAATAAATCACTGAAAATCACCCCAAGGTCTCTTGGGTGTCAGGTCATGACAATGCATAAACAACTCAGATAATATGTGAAAATGCCGGTAATCACAATCGGACCTTACTACAAGCAAACTGTATCTTTCCAATTATCGGATTTTGTAATATGATGATCTCAAATCCTCAATCTAACCAGATAATAAAGAAATAGCAAAAGATAAGGGTGCAAGAATATGATGAAATCTAAACTATTCCTAGAATGAGTAATGTAAATGACATATATCTGGAATGGACCAATCTCAAATAACCAATTCTTGCTTAACCCACACTGCAATCTTACAAGAACAGTGCAATCTTCTAAGGTATATAGATTTTCAAATCATAGACATTCATCCACAATCGAACTTAAGCACATGTAAATATATGGTCCACGTTGACTTCACCAGCCTACTACAATCAGATAGTTACTGGGAGTATAGACCAGAGATTGCTACAAACATTCCAAATATAAAATCATAAACATCATTCACCAAACTACAACTAATTTAATTTTGAACCCTAAACCCTAAATCTTTAAGCAATTTGAAAGATAGAACAATAAGAACCATGCAAGATGAAATAACACAAGAGATTGCACCAGGAAAACCACAATGTCTTCAATTGTATTAGACCACCAAAATGCTACAACAATTCCACTGTTCTGATTACAATACTTGCTTCAAGAAACTCACAAAAATACTCTAACTCTTTTTCCTCCAATTTTTATGTCTAATATCTAATTGTCTAACCTCTTTTACAATGAGGCAGGAATGCCTTTTATATCAAATTCTAGACATGTCGGCCCAGCCAAACATTTACAAAACAAGAATAACTGCCAAAACAGGTTGGCCCTAGGAAATCAAAATAAGGCATACATTAAATGCCATATATCATCAAAGTCAGCCTAGGCACAATCCCCAATGTAATCTGGTTCAATACATGCCCCATAATAATAGGGAAGCACAAATCTCAAAATAGGCATTAACTGCCGCCTCCCTTATCCTTGCTTTGGGCCAACGATCCTTGAACCCTAAAAAATGCTCTATCCAATTCAGTGACAGGTGGTAAAGGCAATACCCTAAGCCGACATTCTATGGAGACAATCTCCTCATTTGACTGTTTAACAATCTTATCCCAGTCATCCTTGTTGGCTTGATACTTATCCATTACTGCCAGATATGTGGCTGCATCATCCAATTGATGGCCAGTTATAACACTCTCAGCATCTGGAGCATAAACCTCATGCCACCATTCCCTTAACTGTTTCAGGCTCAGATATTTAGGAGCAATTTTCCTCCTGCCAATCATAACCTCAAAGAATGCAATGCAGCCCTCATAAACACCGGTAAGATCACCATCTATTTGTTTTTTCCGTTTTTGAATCTTCTTCATGGCCTTATGCCAAATTTGCAGAGCCTCAAACCATTCCCAAGGTTCATTTAATCTAGAAGAAGGAAGAATCCCATCCACAGCCAGTTGTTCTTTACCATGCTTTATGATGACCCTGGATTTCTGCAGCAAGAGGTCAATGTCTTCTTTGTCCTGGGATAGCACATGCTCCAGTAATTCCTTGGCTCTGACTGCATCTTTCCCAACTGACAGGATGTCTTTGATTGCATTATCTCCTTTCATTTGCACATCCTTCAGCCAATCTATTACATTTTGAGCTGAGGCCTTCATCCTTTCGATTTCGGAGATGGTTTCCTTGGGCAAGAAACCGGGAGTGGTAGAAGAAAAACATGGGTGGAGGGACTGCAGAGGTTTCATCACCTCTTCCAAACATTTCCTAAGTCTTTCATTCTCCTTTCTCAGCTCGTGCTTGGTTTGGGTCTCCTTCCTTAGTCTGCTAATGATCACAGCACTAGACCCTTCATATTCCTCTATATCCTGCTCCATGGATACCGGTCCTAGGTTAATATTTTGTACATTGTAATCCTCACTAGTGACATCTTCTCTTGTCTTTTCCGCGGCAGGGGTGGCAATGTGGATAACTCGGTTATTTGCTTCATCTCTCTCCATCTTTGAGACTACCTTAGCTGCCTTCTTTTTCTTTCCTTTGCCAATTTTGGACAACATTTCATCCCAATCCAAGGGAGTGTCTTTGACAACTACCTGTTTCTTCCTCGTAATCTCCCTTTCAAGCCAATCTGGGACTGTAGACTCCACCCGGATTTCATCAGTTTTTGCTTCTTCTTGTTGCTTTTTGGGCGTTTCATCCTTTCCTTTGTCAGGAGACCGCTTCCCTTGATCACCTTCCTCAATTTCCACTTCCTGCACTGGTGATGAGGTTCTAATAGGGATGTCCTCCTCCTGCTTAGGTAATCTGCTTCCTCTGCCATTTTCCAGAGAATCTTCATACATCACTAGAGGAGAAGGATGCTTTTCTACCTCTTCGGCCTCAAGCCCAACTGCCTCACCAAAGAGTTTCCCTTGAATGGCTCTGCTTCTCTGCTAGTCTCATGTTCCTCACGAGTCTCTTGCTCATGCACGCTTGGTGGAGGAGAAGCAGCCTTAGCTGGCTCCACAACTGGTGGCTTTGGAGGAGAATCCCTCTTTTGCACAGTGTCCTTAGGTGAAGGAGTCCTTGATCTTCTCATGTAGACCTTTGTCTTCTCTCCTGAACTCTCCACATCAACAATCAGAGGCTCATCCTTTGAGGCACCCTGACCTTTCTTCTTTGAACCCCTAGTTGTTCTTGTCTTCTTTGGTGGTGGAGGGGCACTTTCTTCTTCTTCTTTTTCCAACTCTTCCTCATCAGAGGATCTGTCAATCTTCAAAGCCCGACTTCTTTTCTTCCCCTTGGGCTTCCTTTTTGGTTCTGACTCACTTTCCTTAGGGCCTCTAATCTTTATTTTGAAAGGTGAGCTCTTTTGGGTTTTCCCTTTGGGGTCATCATCCCCGGATTCTTCTGAAGTAGACATTGGGTTGAGATTTCCCATTAGATTGAAGGTACAGGCTACCTTCTCACTCTCAAGCTCCCAAACCTTGTGCTTCAACCAAGAAGTGGTGAATTTCATAACCGGGGCCATTAGGTCCTCCAACTCTGTGACCTCATCTTCATTCCAATTGATCTCCCTGATTGACCTGTCCTTCACAGCTTCATAGGCATGATCCTGTACCAGGTTTCCATCATCCTGCAGTTGGTCGGGGATCAACTTGAAATTGTACTATCTGATCACATCAACAGGAAGCCTGGAGTACCTCTTCTTTCTTGCTTCAAGATCATCCCTAATGTTGGATCAATAGTCCTCTAGGTCATCTTTATGACAGTACTCCTTGGTAGCCTTCTTCTTTCTCTCCCTAGTGATATCAAAGTTTGTTCTCTTGGAGTGGAAGGAGAAACCATATGTTGCCAACTCATCACCTACTGCATGTGCTGATTGGATAGAAGGGCACACCTCTGCTACACCAATTCCAAGAGGAAAATCCCCACCGAAGCCTGTTTTATGCTTCTCCTTTTTTACTATGGCATCAAATTCACATATTTGCCTCACAATCTCCAATTACACAATGTGATCAGTAGGATACCAAGGTAACCTATATGGGGCGGCCGGGAATCCATCAATTCTAATGTAGGTGAAGGTGGGAAATTGGGTGAACCAGGCCCCATAATTCTTTATCAACCCTTTGGCTCCATCTGACAGTCTCACATGCTCGACATTCTAAAGCATCCTAGTGATATGCATTGTGAATGCATCATTGGCCCTTTTGTAGTCTTTGTGTCCTAGGTGTAACTCCGAGTATACTTCATAGACTATGTCTTGTCCGAATGTCCTCTGTGGATTCAAGCCCCTGTATGGGTAGAATCTGGCTAACACATACATCACATAAGAGGACATGGTGAACCTCTTAGTTTCCAGGACGTTCCTCAACTGTTTATAAATCTCAGAACTAATAAGCCCAGCCCAGTGGTAGTTGGTTCCCTGCTCAATTTTGGTGATCACATGGACCATCCAACTCTCCAATACTTCAGCACTCTTCAAACCTGCCACCCTGCTCAAAAATGTTATTGCATCATAAATATCTGATCTAAATTTGATCCTATGCAATTGCTTGGGCAGTTTAGAGTGATGTGATTTTGGCTTCTCCAACCAAGCATTAATCATTTGTTGAGCTTTGACGGGCTCGTTTTTGTAATATGTGCTGGCCATGTCCATGTTTAAAGCACACATAGAAGGCAAATCAGGCATGTTAAAGGCTTGAGCAATGGAAACAGGACTGAAATTAGCCAAGACTCTTCCCTCAATACTGACAACCCTTTGTGTATCGAAGTCGTACTGCCGGGCACACTCTAAGATCAACTCATAGCACTGGATCACTAGAGGAAACCCTGCTACATACACCAGTCCGGACTTCATCATCCCTTGCCTCAAGACTGACATATCCTTTTGAGTTGTCCTCTGCTTAAACTCTTCGTATCTCCAAGCTCCAACATTAGTATCAGCCACTTCAGACCATACGGAAGATATCTTGCTTTCAGGAAGCTGACTCTTAGTGTCAATCCTTAATCTTTCTGCCTTTGAGATGGATGACCCCTCCATGTCACCTTTGGACTTTCCTGCTGCAACCTTGCTTGATTCAGCCTGCACTTACAAGAAATTGTCATGAGTATTCAATTATTGTGTATATTCTAACCAAAATATTAGCATGAAATCATATAAGGCAATTAAAATCCATCACAAACTGCCAATTTTTGAAAATCCAGAAAAATAAAGCAGTCCGGGAAAACCACGTAAACTGGGAAAACCCAGTCGGGGTGGAATTTCGGAGAAATCCGACCCAAACGGATTCTTGTTGCCAAAACATCATTAGTCAAATAAATCATTAATACAGGCAAAAGATCATAAGATTATCATGTAATTTGTTCATTGGCAACAAGAAATAAGCATTTAACATTTACTCCATAAATCCTATCTTCGGAAAATCGAAAGAAATAAAACCAGACACGAAAACTGGAAAAATCCGAATGGGACGGATTTTCGCGAATAGTTCGAAGTGCTCTGGAAATCGCTACACTTCGCGGAATTACCCTAAACCGAGAAAATATGGGTGCGCAGAAATTTCGCGGACACCACGGGAACCTGACGAAAGACAACATGCAAAATGGCGACTAAATGATTGTGTAAACTTCTTCACTTGGATTCGAATGGTCCCGAAATCGACACCACTCAACAAAATTCTGAATGCAAATGATTTCAAGTTCCCAAAGCTTCTCAAAGGACGAGTCCTCATGACAAAACAACGATGCCCTAATTTTGATAACTAGACCCCCGCCATTAAAACTAGGGTAAGCTCAAGGTTTAAAATATCATCTATAAAGATCAGTCTAGGGCACTCCGAGTCCTCACAAGGCAGGGATCAGTTTAATATAAGTGCAAGATCGACCAATCATAACGAATTCACCATTCTGAGCCGAACACCGAAAAAACCTTAACCTTGCACAATATGGCAGATTACGCACTAAGAGGGCAAACAATCTGACCCAGAACCCCTTCCAAACAGACGCACCCGTCATCTAAGGGATAAATACAAACTCACAGGGCACGGGTGATGAGGTTTCACGAAGAAACGGGTCAAACTCTAACTCGATAAAAAAGAAATTGTGGCTAAGCATGGACCGACCCGAAATAACCACCAATCAATACAGAAAAACTCGATCACCACGCAAACAGATAAGAGGGGCCATCGATAACCTACCATGGATTATCGCAGAGGAAACTCAAACTTGAAGAAGCAACCACGAAGCAGGGATGCCCAAGCAATGAAAATCTCAATCAGCGCTCCACACAATTCACACACAAGCAACCCAGGATCACTGCTCAAAGCTCGAATGGAGAAAGCACTTTAGACGCCAAGGCAGCAAACAAGTGAATGATGAAGTTGAAATGATGCTTAGAAGGTTTTAAATCGACCCATTTACGCATCTGAGCAAAGGGTACTGCAAGCATTAATGAGCGACAAGACGTGTCTAAAAACCCGGAAACCCAAGCCCAGGACAAAATTTCAGAAAAACCCCAAATACGCGGAAAATCCGGATGAACACGAATTTCGTGGAAAAAACAGAAACCAGGATTTTAACAAAGTTTGGGAAAATCTGCCAGAACCGGAAAATCCCGGATTCAGACAAAAACCCAGATTCAGAAAATTCAGCGATAACCAAACAATGAACCAGGGCCCGGGAAAATCCTCCGGAGCCAGAAAATCCTGGATTCAGGAGAAAACCCAGATTTTGCTTAAAACTCAATTTTAGCCAATTCAATCCTCAAGGCAAGACCAAAGCCAGTAAGACCAAAATCTCAAGACCTTCAAAAGACAAATCCAATAAAACCAAAGGCCAAAAGACATCCGAAAAAAGGGTCCCTACTCCAAGTGGGGCGTGTGTGCAAAAACTGCACAACAGGAATCAAAACCCTTCCAAAACTCTATTTTAAGGAAACCATGAAATTTCTATCTTTCCTAGAGACTAAACCTAAATACAATTTGTCTAATTAGAATTTTGAAACATACTAGATAATAATTGACTGTGTCTCCCAATATTATTCATTAGATTGGTACATAAGAAGATTCAAGCCTTGGTGGAAATATCAAAAATGGAATTTTCATACACCATTTTCCTCTTATAGTTCCCACAATGGTTATGAATGGCTTTCTCCATACTTTCACATGGTTCCCAAATTGAACCATAGATAAATTATTCATTATTCTTTGAGATCTCAGTATAGTAGATTATATATTGTTTAGTCAACTTTTCTTGAACCAAAACTATCCCATTTTACCTAGTTCATTCTCTATCAACCTTTCCCTATTGCTATACCAAATTGTCTCATCTAGGTTTTAGGAATCCTCACTACCCATTATGTGGTCAACGAGAGAATCTCAAGAAATTTTTTAGTTTTATCCCAAATCTTAGGCTACTTAGAATTTGATTCATGATTTTTAAGCCCATTGGTTTGCACCTTTTTCATGCCATATGCTCCTTTAAGGGGATTGGCCTAGAATACAAGCCAAGTTTACCTAGATCTTGCATACTTTCAAGGTGGATATTCGCTTTAGTATTTTAAGGGATATGAATTCCACTACTTTTTCTTGCTTTATACTAAGCCTATGATTTTTTCTAGTGTTCTTATGTAAATTTAAGTTCAAAATAATAAAATTGCACTTAAATTAGCACATTTATAGGTGTTTTTTTATCATTTAGTTGATGGCCCTTGTAAGGTAACCATGGTTCTATTAAGTCCAAACCTTAGCAAGGATCAATCTCCCCATTATGAATATCATCATGGATGTAGCCAAATCGCTCATGGAGAACAATATGCTCACTCACATGTTTCTTATCTCTTTACATGAAGAACCAAGGATACATATAGTCATGGGTGGTCTTAGCTCTCCTAACCTCATTTTTCCTCTCCTTGGGCCTATGACCATGGTTTTTTTGATGGCCAAATTATGGAAATTTTGTTGGGGTTTCTTTGGCTATATCACTTACTCATTATACTCACCTAGAAGAAGAATAAAAAGAAGAGGGTGTGATTTCTAGTTGGTATTCTCTCTTGGGTGACCTAGACCTTACTAATATATGAGGAAAACTAGATGACTAGGACCATTCCGATCCCTATTGGTGTAGCTCTCACTACTTAGTGGCTTTGTTTTTATTATTTTCTCTAGGAATGGGCTCATTTAGAATTTAGGGTGTGATTTCTTCCACCTACTTTTTTTGGTGAATATTTGCGAGATTACTTTCATTTATTGATAATATGATACTTATCCATAAAAATATGCATTTAAAAAGTTATCATGGAGTGTAAAGTTGTTTATTTTTCCTAGTGTTTGATATTTTAGGGCCTTCCTATTGGCACTTATTTGGTTCATCTTAGATTGTCTAATCCAACATGCTTATTTTATAGGCAACGAAAAACACTTCATCTTTTTAAGGTCTTTTTATCATTCAAAAAATGCATGAAAATGGACACATGATTTTTTCCAGCCTCTAAAGCATCCTCCTTTCACTTGATACAATGGTCTCTCGAAAGATGGGGGAAATTTTTTCTACAAAGTTTTCCTAAATATGCGATGCTTTTAGAATAGATTTTTCTTTGCATCTAGAAAGAAATTCTACTATTTTTTCTCATCTTATTGTGGATACTACTTTTTCTACTCACTCAAAATGATAAATGGTCTCTAGAATGCTTATGAAAATCCAAATTTAATCCAACGAGGTGGCATTTGAGGTCAGGCACCTACAAACCCTTCTTGATCATTGGTTGAATACACCTTGTAGTATGCCTATGGTTGTGCCTTCTCTATCTTCTTGTGCCAAATCCTCCCACCGGATTGGGCACTAGTCATTCTAAGTTTTTCTCACTACCACCCATATAGTCATCATAGAGGTAACACTCCTCTAGCACCCTTCCCGCCTAAGTAGCACATTGGTTGAATAACCTTGCTAGGGTGGGTGTTCTATGCTTCTACATCATTCTTCCATGTCCTCTCAATGATAAGAATAGGCCCCACCCGATCAAGGAAAATTATCTTTTCTAGCTTTTACTATCTATATTGAGGATTATGTAGAATCAACTATAGGAGGATCATGAGGAAGGTAGCAATGTTGTTTTCAAACCTCTCAATTCGCTTGAGTTGTAATATCATTGCCTTCGTGAGCTAGAATAAAGTTGAAGTTCAAAGTACTGATGCCTAATTTCTTTTATTATATTGATAAGCGCAAGTCAATTTCATTTAATACAACATGATCAGCGCCTCACAATCAGAAGTGCTCCATTTCCGCACTGACTTTCCATAAATTCAATGAAAGCTAAATAGACACTAAATCAGTTCAAGCTGTTTGTTTTTCTTCATTTGCTTATTACCAGCCTTGACTCAATACACCGACTTCAATTATTTATTGCCCACTATGAGCACTTTCCGAAGCTTCTATCTGAAATTACAGTGGGTGCAAAACTGTGATCAAACAGGAGCTGCCAAAAGTAAAGCCAAAGGTGGTTGTCAGTAACTATCAGAGAGCTCAGCCCAATTGTGGTCATCATGAAGCTCAATAAGCAAGAAAAGAAAACCAATATTTCCATGTTTCAACTAGAAAGATAGATTTAGAGAGGGAAGGTAACGTCCATTAGATTTATTGATCCCAGTTTGGTTTAGACAAACATTCATGTATCCTGAGGGTGAAAATTCAGATTGGTTGTAGGGTCAAAAACAGTATATTTGTGTTATTTAAAAAAAAATATATAATGTTAATGGATCTTTATTGGTGAAGCTGAATGGTTTTTAAAGAGTTCATCAAGAATCACGTCTTGTCTCAAATGTTTCATGTATGTTAATGATAGAGATAGTTTGATAGGAAAAGGACCTCATATAATTCTCTTTCAAATAATAGACCTACTAAGAAAAAATATTCTAAGCTTGGATTCCTAGTAGATGTCAGACTTCGTTATCTTCCGTCCTAGGCTTGAGAGTCATGTTTTGAATGCATCTCTCATTTCAAAGGAGGGACAAAACATGTTTCAAAATTTATGCCCATGATTTTCCTAGGATGTTTTGTTGGATATTTCAAGATCCTTAGGCCAACTGAGCATGAGTGACCCACTAACAAGATCTATAAAATGCTCATTTCACCTAATTTTATGCCAATCTAGAGATGCAAAAGGCTCTACCATCTTCCATCAACTTATCCTCCATTGGATATTTTATAAAAAAAAAAAATCTATGAAAAGTGCCATATCATTCAAATAATTTTCTCTCAAATTGGGTCACCTATTGAGGCTCTTTCTGTAAATAAAAAAATACAAACCAAGATGTTTGGGTAAAGAATGAGAATTAGGAGTACCCCCTCATATTAGCATGTCATACAAAGAGAATGAGAAAAAGAGGCACAAATGTAGAAATGTCTCTTATGAAAAGGAATACTCTTCATGAGAGGAGGTTATGATCTAAGTAGAAGAAATAAAATTTGGAATTCTCAAGCCCGTCTTCTAAATTCTTAAGTTAGGTTACTTCTCTTTGGAGTAAGGATGTGCCATATTTTTCCTTGCCTTTCTTGTAGGATAATAGTTTCAACACTCAGAATATGGAAGAATCTAAAATACCCCAACGAGATCTAAATCTTATCATGGACAATATCTAGGACAAGTTAGAGCCAATTAGAGCTTTGGGTGCTCCTATGGTTGAGGAATTTATTTTATGCTCCTTAAAATAAAGACGTCTAGATTATTCTAGAAAAAATATTAACAAAACTCAAAGAAAAATGTGAATATGATCCAAGAAGGAAAGAGGGGGGACCTAGTACTAGGGATTCCCAATCTAAGCAATCACCAAATGAAGTAACAAATAGAAGTCAAAGTTCCCTAGAGATTAGTATCTCTTAGAAATGTCATAATTCAATTTTATAACTTGGAACCTAATTTTTAGATTAGATCACAATGCATCCTCTCTCCTCTAATAAGTCCAAATATTTGTGTATGTTTGTATTGATATAGAATAAAAATTGGGATAATGTTGATTTTACATATGTAAATCCTAATTGTGATTATAGGGATATCATGACCCTTTAGGATACCTTATTTTTCAAGTGGGGCCCTATCTTGAAGAGAAAAATTAACCTAGCTATGTTGTTTACAAGAATATCAAATAATTCTACCTAGGTACTATCAAATATATATGCCCTTGATTCTAAAATTGATATGATATGGCTTTAGAAAGAAATCTCTAAGTTCATGATGAAGGATAAAGATTAAAATTGATCCTTACAAAATATTTTGATGCTCCTATAATTCCTAGTGAAAAGAAAGGAGAAATCCTAGACTTTATTAATATCATGGAAGTTTTTTCCAACTTCATATTAAAATTTGGTCTTATGCATGCTAAGCTAAGACTTTACAAATTCACATGGTTGAATAAAATAATGGGTCATAAATTGGATCATGTTATTTGGATAGATTCTTTGTATCTACTAAATGGATGTTTTTCTAACATTGTTAAAGGTGAGGAGGAATTCTTCTTGAAATTAAGAACATTTGAATGGATTTGGATCAATTCAATTCTCAAGGTTGCATAACATACTCAATTGTTTATCATCCTCCCACAATGGTAATGAATCATGCTCAAACCCTAGCGGTTTCCTCTTGTGGAGACCTATTGATGGTGAGGATGGATCTACAGATGGTGAAGGTGCTATAGATGAAGACAATGTTGCAGAGGAAGATGATGTAGAGGATGATGGCAGATATTCTTATAGTGAAGAAGGCTTGGTTGCTAGCTATGGCAACTCTAATGTGGGATTTGAAGAGGTTGATTTCCATACTCATGAGAGCTAGGAGATTGAAGATGTTGATGCTATTGACAAGGATCTGTAAACCCTTGAGGCAAATTTTTCCCCTTTTTCCTATGATGGGTTTGGCTTGTATCTCTTTGATGACGAGACTTCTAAGGATACTAAATGGTTGAACGAATTGGCTAAAGAGGAAGATGAGTTCCCACTTGATATTCTTTTAGAGGCTCATAGAAATTCACGGGGGTGTGAGGTTGTTGGGGAAAAAGTGGAGGAGACGCCTTTTTTTTGGGATGCATAAGGGATTCCTTATTCAACCATCTCCTATTCAATAGGATTACATGTTATAGAGTATGAATGGAGTAGAGGATGCTTCCAAAGATCTTGTTATACTGAGATGAAGAGTGATGAAAATCCTTGGTAAGAAATGGAACCACTCTTACAATATGTTGACCCAGCTAGTTCTTTTCTCTTCCTTATCTCTTTATTCATCCTCTATCACAACATCTTTGAATAGTGAATCAAAAGAAATAGAGGCCTTATTATTATTCTCAGTATCAAAAGCGGGTTTAGTCAATATTTGAGTATGGGTGGTGTCCTTAGGCATTGTAGAAACTAAAATTTGGTTCTTAAGTTATTGCTAATTAGAATGAGCTAAAACTTAAGGATGCACAATTTTGTTCCTTTTGGTAATACAATCTCTTATCAAGTGGCCTTCTTGTCAGAAATAAAAAAGAGAATTAGATTTATTTTTAAGTACACTAATGGATAGTAAAACTCAAACCATGGTCCAATTTGCTTAATATTTTCAGGTAACTGGTTACTTAAATCTATTTCCACACAAACCCTAGGATACACCCTTAGCTAGAAAATTAATCAGTTATTCTTGCACCAAATAACCCTTCTAAGATGTGAAACTATTTCTCACAAGAAAGGAATAAATGTAATATTGAAAAAGGAGAGTCCCACCCACATTGGATATTGTGATCTAGATGGCTCTTCAGGATGAAAATCCAATGTCCAAGCTTGTAAATGATATACTTGGTATGATTTTTCCACTATCCATGAAGTATATAGTGCAAGGTTTTGGATTCAACTGTGTATGTTTTTAGATCGACATTTCAGATCACTTTCCTCTTCCCGATGATGGATCACTGAGTGTGATCCGAAATGTCAATCTAAAAACATACACAGTTGAATCCAAAAGCTTGCACTAAATAATATACTTGACCACAAATAATTCTTGTTCCATATTGTAGCATTGTCTAAGCATGCTCCACAATTTTAAATTTGTAGGAAACATAACCCTATTATAAACCTCTCAAGGTTTCAATTTCCTAACCCCCTCAGGTCTTCAATTTCCCAACCCCTATTTTCCTAGTTTATTTTTTCCATATATAAAATTCCCTCTTTAAAAAATAAGCAAATTGAATGATTTATGTTGACACTCAACAATGCAATCCATAACATCATCAAAGAGGATAAATTCTAAAGTTGTATCTTCACCACTTTGTTCTTCCATTTCAAATACCTATTTATCTCCATTCTCTCTTGACTGATTATATGCAACCTCTGCAATCAAATCCCCATTTTCATTTCTCTTGACCATGTTGTTTTCATTTCATCAACATTAAAAACTTGCTTTGAACCCTCTTCATTGGAATGGCTTCCTCCTAAATGTCTTGCTTTAGCTTTTAGCCTCATCTTTCCTTGAGAAGTGATAACAATAGAAATGATAGGGTGCATTAAGGTTTTTAAATGGTCATTGTTCTCCTTTGTTTGTTATTAAATACACTCCTCTAATCAAGGCCTTTGTTATTAATTAAAAAAAACTTCTAGTGGAGAGAAGTGGTTGAGCATGTTTTACTTCTTTAATTATGAAATTCTTGGATAAAAATTATGGAGAGTGGGGGATGTTGGGGTGGAAATATTTGTAGATTTAATGTCTATTTTTTTTAATAGTATAGTAACTTAGTAGTTGTGACTTCAAATTTGTTAGCATTGACTATGAGTACTTATAATTGAATGAAATATATTTTTATATCTAAAAACTAACAAATCATGCCATATCATATTGGTGCACTAATAAAATATAACTTAATGATAACTTAATGGACAAACTATTATAACTTAATATATAACTATTAAGAGAATGATTATTTTCTTGACAACTTGATTACCTTCATTGTTTCAATATTAACTTAAAAACTATTGAGAGTGTACTTTGGTTTAAACTGCATATGATTTGCTTGCATCAATGTTTCAGATCACACTCTTGATCACAGGTTGAAAAAAGATGGAATAAAAAAAGAGGTTGCACGAAAATCAAGAAAAGATGAATCACCTGGATGCAAACAAATCATATACAATTTAATCCATTGATCCTCTGACTGTGGAAATCTTATGTAAGATTTGTTAAAAAAACCTATCAAACATGACTTCCCACTTAAAAATATAAGTGGGGCGTAAGTGGTATTTATACTTTTTTTCTGTGATTGTACGTAAGGCTACAAAAAGAACAGGTCTGGCATAAATAGGTGGGTAGCCATTAGAGAGAACTAATATATAGAATTGTGGATTTGAATCGGGTAACACTCGTGTGACTTAGCTTGGTGTGCCCAAACTTCAACCGCTTCATTTTTTGTGTACGATCCGCCACCTTTTACTGGCTTTCTGCAATTACGTACCATTTTAACCTAAACAAGATTGCTTTATCCGCTTTGGGATGCTCCAAACGAGGTTTTATCTATGTTCCCAATGAAATCTAACGTATATAGTAAGCAATTATCGATATTTTGACTGCTTTACCCTGCACAGAACGCAACCAAATTGGTGTAAAGTCCATTGAACATCATTACCTACTAACAACGATGTACAATTTATTATTATCATGGGCGGTGAGAATGCCGGAATTTGCGAATTCACTCACAGAAAGAAATGATTACCGTTGTTTGAAAATCAAAAAGTCGTTTCATTAAATTCAACGTTAATAACAAGAAAGAGAGATTACCTACCTACTCTGGTTAAAAGAATTGCTAAAATAAAAACATGGCGGTTAACCAGATTGTTCAGGATATTGGGATAATGAAAGAATCTTGGGATATAAAGAGGCAACAATCTGGTTGCAGGTTTTGTCGGCGGAGATGGCAGAGCTTAACTTGAAATCTAGCAATCGTCTTAACGTTTTGCATGCACAGAATCTCTGAAAGTTTCGGAGAGAAAATAGGTTTTTAGTAATCAAGTTTTTGGATAAAACTGTATGCAAATTTTTCTTCATCAACGTTTCGGATCATATTCCATGATCCATCATCAGGATGATTAGTAGATAAAATAGGTCTTTATCAAGAGAAGTCTTTTGCCCCTGAGATCTATGAATAAAGTTTGACATTTATTGAAGTGGAGGAGTCACATTTTTCATAGCCCCAACAATTAAAGAAACAAGTGAAGAATCAATAGAAGCAAAGGTGGAAACACTCAAAAGAGTCCCCCTTGTTAAAACCAACCATGAGTGTCATAACTTAGCACCCTTCTACCATGTAGCTTGTTTCAAGGAGGCATGATAATGTGTTGATTGTGTGTTTTTTTTTATTATAACAGGTTTATTATAATGTATTTTTTTTCTTTTTGAGTTCTCTGTTATTATCTTGATGATAGATTATGGAGTGTGATCCAAATCCTATTATTTTTTAACGTTTATTATAATTTTTTTTTTTGAGTTCTCTACTATCATCTTGATGATAGACCACAGAGTGGACCCAAAATGTTGATGCAAATATATCTTACAAAATTGAATCAATAAATCATTTTAGCAATAATCATTATGGATTGTGGAAACTTGATATATTAATCATTCAAGTAATCTAGTAAGTAAGGGTTTTGGCTATCTCATCCAAAGAGCTCTAGTGAAATCAAGAAAAATAAGATAAATTCTTTTATGACATAGTTCAATTTCTAATTTAATATCCAATTCATAGATTTAAATTTATAATTCATAACAATCGAAATTATTAGTTTTGACATGAATTTGAAAAAGCAAAGTTGAATTCAAAGCATTCTTAACCACCTCAATCTAGCATATGGTATACAATTTGTGAAAGGAAAGGGGATGAAAAAGAATAAAATGAGTATATTCTACTCTTGAATCTAACTTTGTGAATGAAAAAATCTAGTCTAAAACTATTCTTGCTTGACCAAGTTACATGTAATCATGAACAAGGATGAAAAAGAATAGAATGAGTATATTCTACTTTTGAATCTAACTTTGTGAATGGAAAAATCTAGTCTAAAACTACTCTTGCTTGACCAAGTTACATGAAATCATGAACATTGTTAAAAATCTCAATAAAAATAGAAAATATATATAATATATTTTTGAAACAATCAAAATTTTAAGGTAGAGAAACACCACACAATAGTGAGGGGCAATCCACTCAATATAGCATAAACTACAAGTCATATATCTAGAAAATGATTTCCAATTGAGCAACCATTACAATATATAGTGTTCCAAAAGATTACTACTATTCCATCCATGCGGATATATACTTTATTTTAAATAATCAACGGGATGACTTACAAAAAGTCTACTTTAAGTCACTATGATATATTGTTAGATCACTACTATTCCATCCATGTGGATATATACTTTATTTTAAATAATCAACGGGATGACTTACAAAAAATCTACTTTAAGTCACTATGATATATTGTTAGATTACTAGTATTCCATCCATGTGGATATATACTTTATTTTAAAAAATCAATGGGATGACTTACAAAAATCTACTCAAAGTCACTATGATATATTGTTAGCATTCTTCTTGTTAAGAAAATATCATGTATACACCTCTATTAGTGTAAGATTTACTAAACAAAAAATAGATACGAGTATAGACAAACTATGATCATAAAGAAAAAACATAATTTAGATTCATTTTCCACATTAACCCTTAGAAGAAAGTAGTACAAATATTAGGTCTATGGAAATTTTGGTAGGATAAGGACATCTAAAAGAACATTTTAGAAATAAGAACAAGAGAAGAAAAATAAACCTAGATAGAAGAGAAGAAACACTCACATGGAGAAAATCCTATTAGTTAGAAAATATCCAACCCTCCAAAATACCAAGCTAATGCATTTGACAAAAAATATCTTGTTCAAGGGGCTCCAATGAAACTTTCAAAGATTCAAACTTTGAAAGAAAACTTTGTTGAAAGAATGAAGAAGGTTGTCACTAATGATTTGTCATTGATTTTTTGATATTACATGATGGATGTCAACATTGTATTAAAGGATGGTAGTAGAAGATACATTTTGCAAGAGGGTTTTATCCACACACATTAACAACTAAGTATTTTTGCTAAGTGTCTACACCAAAAAATTCAATACACAGAGCCCTTCGGTATTTTGGTCTACATTGTTCGCCCTTTGAGATTTACTTCTGTGATTCTAAAATGTTGTTCATGGTTGTTTGTAGAATCTTCATTCAAAATCTTACTTGATTTGGATAAGTGGTTTGAAAGATGCAAATAATAGAAGATCAACATTTAAAGTTTGGACAATTTTCTGTGTAATGGGTATGACTTATCCGGTCTGCACTCCTCTGTGGATTTGGGTTAGACCTTGCGGTTTTGGGAGAATGTTAACAGGTGTCAAAGCATTGTGTTTTCTAGATGACATGACATTTTGAGATCCAAATGTCCTATGATGATGAATAGTTGGAGCATTTTGTTTTTAGGTCCTATGCCTGGCTAACTTAATGTATGTAAAGGGTTGCATAGATTAAATATGTGATGTGAATGTAAGAGGGAGCTATTATAGGTCCATGCTGACTTATATTATGCTTTGCATGTGTTTTTTTTGGGTGCGAATACATTTTGATTTGAATTAGGTGCCGACAAGGCACATTTTGTATGTTTTAGGGCTACATCTAATTAGGCTAGCCTAATTGATGTTTGCGATGAAATTTGATATATATACAAGGTTGTTTTGAGATTGTAGAGACTGATTTTTGAATGTGTACATGATTTGAATACAAGAAATGATGCAAAAATATGCAGAGATGAGCGAATGAGTTGTGAAAGCTGAGAAGAGGTATGCGAATGTTGGGCAGAGCAAAGATTTGTGATATGAGTTGGATGAAGAGTATCAAGTCAGTGTTTTGAGTTTCAAAGGAACTAAATCCAACATATGGTAGATCATTTTTGTATCAATTCAAATCTTTTCTATGTAACCACAAACCTTCTTTCTCTCTTTCTTTTCTCAGTGAGCAGTGAGTTCACTTAAAAATCCTAGTGTTTGAATGTCTTGTGTGATGTTGTTGATGTTTTCATGCCTTCATTCCTTATAATAGTTAAATATGCTTTGATGTAATGGTTTTACCTTCAGTACTGTCATCAAGAAGGGTCGAGTGCTTTGTATTTTGGATGTTTTTGTTACGAATGTAATTGGGTTCAGGTGATGTGGAGTTTTCCCCTTTAGGCTGAGGAGTCACAGTTCGTTGAGGAAGTTTCTCAAGGTCCTTGAGGGGGTTGGTTGTGTGTCCAAAATGTCTACATCATCCAAACCCATTAGGTCATTTGGAGGAATAAAACCCTTAGATTTGTCGTTTTCGAGGGCTTTGTGTTCCCTTTTTTTTTTTTCATCATTGACACCTTAGGGTTCAACAACCGGGGGGGGATTATGAATCCAAAGCAACTTGTGGGGCCTTGGGACAGATCGTGATGGTGGGAAGAAACTAAAGTTTGTACAAAAAATTAGGGTTCATTCATTGTGAGGGTGTGTTCCTACTTGAAAATGACTTGAAAATCTCGTAATTACATATTATCAATGCATTCATACTTGACAATGATTTTCATCTTATTTAAAAATCATAATGATCATAAATGATGATAATAAAGAAGCATTAATATGATTGATCACACCTATACAATTGCCACATCACTTAAATATTTAAAATTACCATAATTATAAAATAAAAGTTTTGTTTTACTACATAATTCTAAATTTTAAAAGTAAGCTTTATTATTAGGGCAAAGGCTATCCACCCCAAAATGGCATGGGGCATGGGATGCCTATGCATACTTCTCAGTATATGCAGTTACACCTATTTTTATTTGCCTGATGCCATACTTTCCCCCGCTTATTGCCTTGGCTTTTTTTTTTTAATCTTCTTCAACTTTCATTGTAACTTGTAATGTTTTTATAAATTTTATTTATTTAAAAAATTTAAATGTTATTATTATTCTATATATTATATAATTACATATATATAGAAATTATAATAGTATTATATAATTAAGTTTGAAATTGAAAATATTAATTTAAGAAATTTAAAACATTATTGTTCAATAAAATGGAAAATATGATCATATTTATATATATTTTTAAATAACATTTATATTTTAATTGTATTTATTATATGTTATATTTAAATAATGTCAAATTATTTTTTAATATTTAATATAATGTAAATTAAATTTTAAAAATATTATTATTTTTATTATATATTTTATTTCATATTACAAATTATTAAATCAAAATATAATTTAAATTATATATATATATTAAAATTATTAAATACAAATTTAAAACTATTATAATTAATAAATAATATATATTTATATAATACAAATTAAATTAAAATATAAATATAATGCAACACATAATTACTATATAATACTTGGATAATACACATAGTAATTATCTATTGCATTATATTTATATATTAATTTAATTTGTATTATATAAAAATATATTATGTATTTTATCTACAATTAGTTCTTAGATAATAATTACTATCCTATATGTATTATCATAGATGTTTGATGCATCTAATTAGTTCTAAGGTAATTGTTAAAACTAAGATATCCTATTTATCTAGAAATAGGTTATAGAGGTATATGGATAATTTTAATTATCTATCATATTTATTTCATGTGAAGCAAAGAGAGTACCTTTATTCTATTATACATATACTCTTATAATCTAAAGAATTACACATATACCTACATTAGAGAGCAAATATATCTTTCATTTCTAGTATGTTCTTATATCACCTTTTAAATAAACAAAAATAGTTCTTTAAATCCATAATCTAGTATAATTATACTTTATAATTATTGCATGATACATTTCTAAAATTATGAAATTATACATAATAATTTTAATCTAGTAATATAATGTGAGAATTAGTTTAAGTACTCTAATGTTGAATAACCTCTTGTTGAAATAATACTCTAATAATGTGAGATAACATGTTGAATGTTAAACTTAGGTTGGTAGACTTTCCATGATGGGAATGTTTGACATTAGGTATTATCTCTACCATTCAAAATAGGTAGGTTAAATAAATAAAAATAACTCTTTAAATAAAATAAAATAATTAAAAAGGTTAAAATTTGTGTATTGTATATAACAAGTAAATAAAATAAAATAAATAAAATAATTTGAAAGGTTGAAATTTATGCATTATATATAATAAATAAAAATAAAATCTAAAACATTATTAAAGTATTATTTCAACAAGAGGTTATTCAACATGAATAGTTAAACTAATTGTTGAGTTCTTTTCATATTTTTATTTATCTTGCTTCTTCCATTTCTTCATTCTCTCCCTTTTGGCTCATTTTCCCCTTTTCTTTTTTGTTGGCTTTTTAAGTTTTTATTCTATCCTTTTAAGTTACCTTTTCTCTCTAACCTTTCTTTAGGTTTGTTTTGTTTTCTTTAATAGTTCTTTTTGGTTTCCTTATATCTTCATTTATTTATTTGTTAGCATTTTTGTCTCATTATTTTCCTTTCTTCCTCCTCTAATAGGCTTCCTTCCTTTAATTTTTTAGTTTATCTTTCTTATATATACATATTTTTATACTCTTTTCTAAATATACATATTCCATATACATTTTTTTATACATTTCATTGTTTGTTAACGTTGTCATTTCCTATTAATCTTTGTTTTCAAATTTTTTTATTTTTTCCTAATCTAGTTATCTGTTGATTTTTATTATGTCATAGAGATTTACTTTCACTTATGTCATTTTTTACTTATTTGTTTCTTACTTCAACTTATACATATACATATTATTATTTTCTTTAATATACATTTTATATTCATATTTATTTTTTCATAATATTTCATTTTATTATATCATTGATTGGTGGGCTTTGTTTTTTAATTTTTTTATCTTACATTTTCTTTAGCATTTCTTACTATCTTTGTTTGTCTTTCTCCCATATCTCAATTACTTTTTGTTTTTTATCACATTTATATATGCATCTACTTATGTTATTTATCTTTATACATATATGTTGTTTACTTTCACTCTTACACACACACACATATATGTAATTTTCATAAGTTCTTTTTCTATCATTGGTAATTGGAATTTATTTTTAACACTTGCTTCTTTTATTTCCTTAGTCTTTGTTTCATAAATTTCTTCTTGTCTCTAGAATGTGTAGAATATTAAGTTGATCTTGAACGGATTTTTGACTTTCTTGTTTTAGTTTATTTTTTCTTTCTCCCTTCTTGCATTGTATAGAATTTTATTTTATTTCAATTTCCTTTTCTTTCCCACCCTATATTTATCCTGTCTTGGTCTGCAATCTTTCATTCTATTCTCACAGCTCTTTCATCCTGATGATGAATCACGGAGTGTGATTCGAAACGTTTCTTTTTGATGCAAAAAAACAACACACAGTCAAATCCAGAAAAAAAAAAAAATCTCTCTCATTATACTACTCTTTAACTAAAATAAATAAAATAATTGAGATATTTTTATAATCTATATTTTTCTAATTTCTTATATACAAAATAAAATTTAAAATATTATTAAAAAACAATTATTTTAAAAAAATAAATATTATAAAAAATTTAACATTAATTAAATCTTCAATTATTAATCAATCAAATTAAATATAAAAAGATTACCTAAATGTTAAAAATAAAATTTATAAAAACATTACAAGTTACAATGAAAGTTAAAGAAGATTAAAAAAAAAAAGCTAAGGCAATATGGGGGAGAAAGTATGGCGTCAGGCAAATAAAAATAGGTGTACTGTGCAGTCACCACTTAATACGGAAGGCAAAAATACGGTTGCAAGTAAAATACGACCTGTAGCACACGACTGTTGGTGTACGAACGGCCAGAGAAGTATGCATAGGCATCCCATGCCCCATGCCATTTTGGGGGCTGGATAGCCTTTGCCTATTATTAGTAGCTTAGGTCTTGGATTAGAAAAACGCGGAAGAATATTGTGGAAGAGAACTCTTCAAGTCAATCCAATGGAGGTCTGGCATGCATACCCAGGAAAGACGTGAATTGTACAAGCGTGTAACTTAGTTTTGTGTGCCCAAACTTCAACTGTTCCAATTTCCGTATACGAATTCACAACAATGCCAACTTTTACTCTCTACAATTATGTACTATTTTAACCCACCATATTGATTTATGCGCATTGGGATGCTCCAAATTAGGTTAAATACGCATTCCCAACGAAAGGTAACTTATCTCGGAAGTAATCATCAATATTCTGACTGTTTTACCCTGCACAGAACGCAATCGGATTCGAGTAACGTCCTGTAAACATCATTATTAACGACGACAAACAATTTATTATTATCATGGGCAGTGCGGTTCGATTGTAGGAATTTGTGAATTACCACACAGAAAGAAATGATTACACTTGTTTGAAAATCGAAAAGTTCTTTCATTAAACTCAACGTCAGTAACAAAAAGAAGATTGGTATGGACAAAATAATCGCTAAAATTCACTTTAGTTTTTGACAATGAAGTTAAAACTTTATGTTTCATTGACGCCTGTGTGGGAATATTTAGGTTTTATATAATTATGTCTCGTTTAGCGAAGGAATCTATGGACATGAATTCACAGGCAGCAATCTGGTTGCAGGTTTTGTCGGCGTAGATCGCATGGGCACTGCTTTCATTGACATTAAGCTTAAATTTAAGTAGTCATTTTAAACGGTAAATTTGGAATGTGGCGCTCTCCTCTAGAGAAGTCTTCTTGGATTCTATTTTCCTTCATTGTTATGGATCGACAATACTTTAAAATATTTTGGGTAAATCAGTAGATCGTTATCAAAGTCTCTTTAGGCAATTTTTTTGATTGGATTTATTTTATGGGTGTGAAACATAAAAGATATTAGTCATAAGTTATATAGATGTTTTAGATGTTTTTAGATGACTTTTAATGCATATTATATCTTTTTTTAAGTAGGTACTAATACTTTTATGTGATAATGATCTATCAGAATATGGTGATGAATCTTTTTATTGATATCTATAATTCTTTGTAAGCTTGATAAAACAATGTTAGTGATAGGAAATGTCTTTTCAATGGTTGCAAGGAATTAAATGAGAGGAAAATTAGTAAATACAATGCAAATCTAAGCTAGTAATCTAATATGCGTATAATGGAAATAATCAATGTTATGAATGTATCATGTGACAATAAAATAAAACATGTTGAATGAAACGAATGACAAGTACACATGTCGAAGATAAACATGAAGGTATAAGGTTATCCAAATATAGAAAAATAAAAAATGGTATTAAATGGTCTTTAATGGTCAAAACATCAATATAAGTACATAGAACACTAGGATAGCTATATGCCCCCAATGTTGAAACCAAGAGCATGAGAATGTACAATAGTCAAGGCAAGGTGATAGGCCCCTCTAGAGTAATAATATAGGGGCCTAGGTATATAGATATAAGATGAAATGAGGAATGCATAATACCCACTAATGTAATAAGACAACTCATGATAAGACAATGATAGAAAAATTAATAATAAGGAAAAAAAGGTACCCCCAATCTAATATGATGGATCTAAAATTATGAGAAGACAATGTGAGTGAAATGGGGAAGCATGATGCTCCAAGGTTAATAAGATGCCATGGCTATGAAAGATCTATATGAACACATAAGATGTAAGTAGTAAGTATAGGCACATATGGGTAATCAAGGATTTCAAGGTAATGCTAAGGATTGCAAACAATAAGATCTCATAAGTGTGTGATCCAAGAATGGTAAAATCGATTAAGTATAGGCATCAAGTAATCAAACAAGGATATATGCATCATAAGAAATATAGTATTAATAAATATAAATGATAAAAATATAAGAAAAAAATCAAAGTAAGAACCAAACATAAGGATGCATAACAATCATAAAGAAGAATCACCAAGAAAAATGTGAGAAACAAGAGTGATAAGGTAAAAACTATTAAATTGTGAGTAAACAAGTATAAACAAGAATACAGATCAAGAATGAGAATAAATTAAAACTATAATAAGTAAATAAATCAATAAAAGTATAGAACATTAAGAGTAGAAAAAGGGTACAACATGCTATACGAATATAAAGAAAGGTAAAATATGTCAAATATGTTAAATAAAAAATATGAAGAAAGATAAAAATTTTGTCAAGTGAAGAAGGTAAACATGAAAAAAAAAGGTAAATAGAATATAAAAAACACAACAAACTATATATAAAAAAATTAATAAAGAACAAATGATAATTAAGAAATTAAGTATATAGCTATTAAGATATAGTGATGCTCATCATGTCTTCCTTCATTGATTTGTAGTTCTTAGATATTATGTGTTTGTTTTTATATTCCTTGGAAACGTGAATATTTAGTGTCACATTAGGCATTTTTGTTCTTACCTAAATTTTTTACTTCTTTATGTGATATTTAAGTAATGGTTTGGTCATAAAACTATGGTTTTGTATCACTTTGACTTCTATTTCTTATTTTCCTCATGGTTCTATTATTATTTTCTATATTTTTGTTGTTTTCTTGTTATTTTAAATTCTTATATTATTTTTATTCTTGTAATCATTCTTGTATCTAAAGTTAAATAATTACATGAAGAATTTTTTGGATTTTATTTGTAAGTATCTAGAATTAAATATCTGTTTGATTCATATGAGTCTCATGAAATATTTATAACTTTTCCTTCGTCAATGTATTATATCCATTTACTTACAATGGAAGGAACCACATTCCAATATTCTATCCATGGTCTACAAGAAATATAAAAAATTCATATGTAAGAATAACGCGGCATGATGTTTATAGTTAGGTCCAACATTAAGTGATAATATAGCACATCCTCAAATATTGATAAATATTATTTTACGCATGGTATGCTTCTAGATGTGAATTATACCTTTGTAGCAATAAAAATATATTGTCATTTGCATATAACATTGTAGGATCAATATAGAATATGTGTTCACACAAATATGGTGAAGTGTGTAAGTATAGTGAATTGTGATAGGATATGTGGTGACTAATTAATTACTAAAATGTAGATGAAAATTTATAAAATGAAGAAAAAAAAAGGTGAAAGAAAAAATTTCTAAGTGAATTTGGACTTTTAAACATAAATATATATTAGGAATATATTTTATTAAGTTAACACATAAATTTTTATAGTAGAGGAAAGCACACTACCAAAGATAGAATCACATTAGGTAGACTAAATCCTTGGCACAATCCAATCTAAAGCACATAATCTCATGATCCATTTATCAAATATTTTTGATCCCACATTTAATTGTAGATTTAAACTGCAAGTCTCTTTAACATCACAATAGTAAAAAATTACATTAATTTGAATTTGAAATAAATCCTCTCATTTTTTCTTATACATCTCAATCAATTTCAAATTTATATCTACCTAAATTCCTTAATATTTCATTCTCAACCCTTGTATATCTAAATTTTAAATTTTATTGTATTATCATTTAATTAATACTTTATATATTTCTAGGGTGTCATTTTTTGTCCTATTAAATTATACTTGCTTGAAATATAATTCATCCTTGCTATGTTTTACTCATATTTTCAAGGATATAATGCTAAATTTTATTTATACATATGTAATTTTTCATTTTCATTTTTAATTTCCATGTAATATGAGACTTTATGTTGTTGAATTGAATGATAGTTCATATTTAAAAGATTTCTTTTTGAATTAGTGTGTATGTTTTTTTATCAACGTTCTTGCAACAATCACTCTCCTATTCTTATTGATGGATCACTGAGTATGATCTAAAAGATTGATATAAAAACATAAACAATTGATTTTAAAATAATATTTTCAATATTACATGAACTAAAAATTCATATCAATTATGATAGTTTATTATTTTTTATGAATTTGAATAGGTGTCTTATTTTTATTTCAGTTAAAAATCTTTTATATTATTTTTACTCCAAATTCGCCACATTCCAAATTTACAGGCTAACCAGACTTGTTAAATTCAATCAAAGATTTCTTTTGCATCTTCGTTGACAAAACCTGCTGGAAGATTGTTTTTAACAAATTAATGTTGCACATTCTTCCTCACTACGACACATGAAGTTACTATATACGCTTCTCAAATGAAATGTCCAGCAAGCTATTAAAAGCGATCATGCTCTACAGTTTACTATTTACATAAGAGATTTTTTTAGCTTGCTTGTCATGACATTGAATTGTCATGACATTGAATTTAAAGGAAGAATTTCAATTTTCAAAGTGTAATAATTTCTTTTACCGTTGAAATTCATGAATTCCTTCAATAGGGATCCCACCATCCATACTAATAATAATTGTTCATCTTCAAATAAATAAAATATCTTTTATGCAGAATTTTATATCATTCAAAAGATCATTTTGTTATCTAATATGTGAGCATAAATAGAGTCAAGGATTGGGGGTATCCATTCCACTAAAGTCATTCTAGTTAGGATCTGAGCCTTATCCCTTATGATATTGGGGTCTTTCATTTACGTAGACTTATCCCTTGTGGACTCATTCCAAACTATTCAATTTCACTAAAGAACCAATAATCCATTGACAAAACAAACACAAAATTTGAAAATTGCTATCTTCAACTTCCTTATTCTTAATTGACATAATAATTTTTTAATAATTATAAAATTTTATAAACAAGAAACTAGTTCAAAGGTTGAAAGTTGTATATAAATTATTTTTCTAGAGTATGCATGAGTTTCTTTTGGTTGAATTTGGAAGCATTCTTAGAAATATATATTACTTAAAAATTTACAAAGATAGTTATTATAACCATATACTTTTATTTAAAATTATTATGTTTTATATATTTTTACAGGTGTAGTTATTTTACATACAAAGAGGGGTTATGTTATGAGTATTTATATGGATTGTTATGTTTGATAACATAATTTAGATAGTGTGTATGATTACTTTTGAATTCAATAGATGTTTTGGAACCACTAAATTATCCATCACCATGAAAATGAGGTTAATGGATTGTATTTTTTCCTTCCTATTTTGAAGGTTTTCAATAGAGCACTGTGAAGAGAGTATAAGAATTGTTGGTCATATGTTTATCCTTTGAATATGAAATAATTACTTTCCATATTTATTATTTGTTTTAATTTAAAATGCATCCTTGTAGTAATTTAGATCCACACCAAAGTGACAACAAAACATAATTTTTCAATATATTTTTTCTTTAAGTTCAAACCCTCTTCAACTAGGTTGTCTTTTAAGCAATAAAACACGTGTAATTTACAAATCCATTTTAAATTTGTCTCTAGCTCTTAGATTCACGGGAGAGCAATTGACCTAGGTTACTTTTAAATGTATATCTAAGAATTGAAGTTTTAACTCAAATTTCAAATTTAAACCTTGTCACCTTTTTCCTCCCAATTGTTTGTGAGCCAACATAATGCACATTTGTGTAAAATTTTAATGTTTATGTAGTTGTAT
>VDFB02133048.1:0-27059 GCA_007258455.2 Sequoia sempervirens | reverse complement strand
GTGTTAGGGTTACAGTTAGGTTATAGCTAGGGTTCATTTAAGGCTAAGGTTATAGCTAGGGTTATGATAGATTAGGGTTCATTTAGAGTTAATATTATGATTAAAATCTAACCCTAACTTGATTAAAAATTTATCTTAATCCTAACCATGTAATTCAATCTAAAAGAAAAAAATGTATGTTAGATTGTTAAAATAAAATAAAAATTATATTTGAAATTTTAGGGGAGGGGATGGCGTCTCTGGGCTCTACATGCCGAGCTAGGCCATCCGCGCCCTAGCTCGTTCCTGTTTTCTTCTTGGTTGTGCGTTGCGAGGGGAGGGCGTTTGTTTGCATGCAGGGGGTTTGATTTCTGCAGTGTTTGGTGGGTGGTGTTGGAAGGCATCTGGTGCTATTGGAAGATTTTGTGTGCCCTCATCTGAAGAGGTGTGGGGTTGCGTGGTGCCTTTTTCCCTTGGGTGTTCTTTCTGTTCCTGGGGCTCCTGTGGGCTTGCATGTCAGATTAGGGCATTTTTCCTATATGTTGCACAGGGAATCTTCTGGGGTTTGCCCCAAAATGGACTTTCGTTCGGCGGTTGGTTCGAAGCCCTCTCTACAGGGCTCGAAGATTTTTGATAATAATATTTTTTCGGTGGAACCTAAAAAAGTCGAAACGGGCTCAACAGGAGGGCCTAGTATTCTGAAGATTAATGGGTGCCTTGAAAGGTGTAAAGAGAGGTCGAATGTAGTCATTCCGATGGAGATGCTGGTAGAAGATATTGATTATTATTCAAGGCATTCTCTTTATTGCAAATTCTTGGGTTTGAAATTTTCATTACAATTCTTGGATGTGTGGGCTCAAAGGACATGGATGCCAGAGGGGGAGATGGAGATCCGCCTTTTGGCGAATAACTATTTCATGGTTACATTTGATTGCATGACTGATCGGAATAGGGTTTTTGAAGGGGGGCCATACTTTTACAACTAGGTGGGCTTGTTTATTAAGCCATGGCATGCTGGCTTTAACCCGGTGGAGGAGCTTCCAAATCGAGTTCCAATTTGGGTTCGCCTTCCAAGGCTCCCTGTGGAATGCTGGCGCGAGGATGTGTTGTACTTATTAGCCTCGAGGTTGGGGAAACCTGTGGGTTCGTCACAACAAACGCAATTCAAGAAGGTAATGACTTTTGCTTGGTTTTGTGTGGAAACTGACTTAAGTAAGCCATTGCCAAATTCTTTAGAAGTGAGTGCAGGAGAATATCCGTGGGTGCAACAGCTAGATTATGAAACGCTACCTTTCCATTGTCATTTTTGTCATGAGTATGGTCACCTCCAACGCAGATGTCCAAAGGCCAAGCCTTTGGAGGCTCAATCTCCTCAGCCTTCAAATAATCTGCCCAGAGTGGATAAGGGCAAGGATCCCATTCAGGGTTTTGGTGGCAGGGAAGATGGTTTTACTCCCGTTAGAGGCCGAAATAGAAATAGAGGACATAAAAGGACTATGAAGGATAGGCAGGAGGAGGACACCTTCAATAGGTTTGAGGTGTTGGAAGATCTTAGTCAGTAGGAGGTGAACCCAGGATTTTTTGATCTAGATCATGGGACTTTGGATATTGATCAACATGGCCCTTCGGTCGAGGCAATGAATGCTCCCCAACAGGAGGGGGGTATGGGAGTTCCAAGCTCAGAGGAGGTCAGGAATGATCCTGGACAGGAAAAGCTTGATTCAGAGGTGAGCATGGCTCCGCATGTTGATGGGACTTTGGACTTGGTGACAGATCGGCAGATGGGAGTTCAAGATGAGTTGGGTAGTGGTGCTGAGGTAGTGAAAGATAGCATGGATAAGGCTCACCTCTTGCAGAAAGTGGGTTCGGAGGTGGGTAAGAAGAATAATAAGTCGTCCTCTCAGTTGGGTATTTTGCAAAAAGATCTCAAGAAGGGGGGGTTGGAGAAAATTTCTAAGCTAGGAAGGAAGAAGGATGTGGAAAAGATTAAGATGATAGGGGAGACTTTGGTGGAGTCGGGGTCAGTCAAGACTCTGGATTCACATTTTTCAAGCCCCTTGAAATGATAGTTCTCTCTTGGAATGTATGGGGCTTGAACAGTGGCCCTAGAAAAAAAGTTGTTCAGGATTTTATTAGGCGGCATTCGCTTGATGTTCTTTTTTTGCAGGAGACTAAGCTCTCTGTGGAGAGTATGATGGGTTTAATGCCTAAGCTATGGAGGAATGGTGAATGCCAATGCACTGGTGCTCAGGGGTCTTCTGGAGGGGTGGCTTGTTTATGGAACCCGCAGAAGATTTGCCCCCAATGGTGGGTTTCTTTTAAGTCTTCCCTTTCCATGGTGGCTTCATGTTTTATGTTAGGGGAAATTGCTCTCTTCTCCAATGTGTATGCACCTGTGGAGTTGCAGGGTAAGCAACTCTTGTGGTCCAACATTTGTTTAGTCCGTAGTTTGTTTCCTTACCATCCTTGGATTATTGGAGGTGATTTTAATGCTATCACAGAGCTTGCAGAGAAGCGGGGTGGTACTGCAAGGCCAGAAGCTTCTGCGTTGTTGCTCCAAGACAATATCTCTGCTCTGAATCTTGTGGATATCAAGCCAGGAAATGGTATATTTGCTTGGAATAATAGGAGAACGAGAGATGCTTCTATTTTAGAAAGACTTGATAGATTTTTGGTGGCTAGTTTCTGGTTGGGGGACAGGTGGATGACTAGTTCTAAAGTATTGGATGGTCAAGGTTCTAACCATTGGCCAATTAAGCTGATGGCTGACATGCATCAACGATGTGCTAGATAGACCTTTAGGTTCCAACTCATGTGGCTCAGGGATGAATCACTTCATGATTTGCTTCCTGGCTAGTGGGATCTTGGGAAGCTAGCTTATGGCACTGCTATGTACTCTTTCTCAAAAAGGCTTCAGTATGTTAAATACAAGTTGAAAAGATGGAATAGGCAACATTTTGGTAATTTGTTTCACTAAAAATAGAAAGCTCAAGATAATCTGAACCTAATTACCAGATAGATTCGTGATCGAGGCCTCATGGAAGAGTTGAGTTCGTTAGAGGTTGCTGCTACAAAAGAGGTTGAGGAATGGGAGTTAAGAGAAGAATTTTTTTGGAAATAGAAATCTCGTATTGAATGGCTTCAGGCTGGTGATAGGAACACTTCATTTTTTCACAACTCATTTAAAGATTGGAGGCAAGGTAATGTTATTTCTTCTCTCTTGTTGTCTGGTGGGGAAACTTTGTCCTCTTCTGCTTCTATCTCTACTGAATGCATTCGATATTTCTTTACATTATTTTCTGAGGATTCACCTCCAGCGGAGGAGGATGGAGCAAGGATTTTGGACTGTATCCCACAGCTGGTGTATAATGAAATGAATGAATCATTGCTTTCTCCTATTACCTTGTCGGAGCTTGAGACTGTTGTGTTCCAGATGAAGAAAGGTAAAGCCCCTGGGCCTGATGGATTCCCAGTCGAATTCTTTCAGGAGTTCTGGGAGGTGGTTAAGTTGGACCTCTTAGAAGTGGTTCAGGAATCCTTCAAGAATAAACAAATGTTGAAGTCATTGAATGCAACTTTTTTAGCTCTTATTCCAAAGGAGGGGGCTAACTCTTTGTATCTTTTTAGGCCTATTGCGCTATGTAATGTTGTTTATAAGGTTATTACTAAGTTGATTGCTGAAAGGCTGAAACCTTGGCTTGGTGGGTTAATCTCTGAGGAGCAGGGGGTTTTGTTGCTGGCAGACAGATCATGGATGGGGTTGTTATTGCGGCTGAGACCATCCATTCTATGGAATCCTCAAAAGAAAAATCTATGTTTATCAAGTTGGACATGGCTAAAGCATATGATCGAGTTAAATGGAACTTTCTGTTCAAGATTCTTGGAGCTTTTGGCTTTGCTGGGGATTGGATTGAATGGGTCAGGAGTTGTGTTACTTCTTCATCCTTTTCAATGCTTATCAATGGTGAGCCCACTCAGTTGTTTGGTGCTTCTAGAGGCCTCAGGCAAGGAGATCCCCTATCTCCATACTTATTCATCCTTCTTGCAGAAAGCTTGGGAAGGCTCATTAGTGCTCAGGTTGCTAGTGGCTTGCTTCAGGGATGGAGTTGGGGAAATGGTATTCCCCCCCAGTCTCATCTTCAATTTGTAGATGATACTACCTTGATGGGTAGAGCGAAAGTTGAGGAGGCTCTCAACTGGCGCAGTGTGTTGGACAGTTACTTGGCTACTTCTAGGCAATGCATTAATGAGGGGAAGTCCATCTACTTTTTCCACACTCCTAAGGCTATCCAAAGGAGAATTGTTGGTGTTCTTCATTTCCAAATCGGTTCGCTTCCCTTTTCCTATCTTGGAATCCCTCTTGCCATTCGTTCTCTCCCTAAAAGGTTTTGGCAAGAGACTCTTGACAAGTTTCAAAGATTGGTCAATCATTGGACTTGCAGGTGGCTTTCTTCAGCAGGTAGAGAGACTCTTCTAAAGTCGGTGGTCCAGGCTCTCCCTCTTTATAGGTTCTTTGTTCTTTATGCTCCATCAAGCTTTATTAAAGATTTTGAGAAATTGTCTCGTTAGTTTATGTGGGCTAGCAACCTTCTTCATAGAAAATGGAGTTTGGTGAAGTGGGATGTTGTCTGTAGGCCAAAGTAGGAGGGGGGTCTTGGTCTACAACGGACGGATTTGAGTGGGCAGGCCTTGGCTGCTAAGTTGTATTGGCGTTGGTGCTCAAAACAACATCTGCGGTGGGCTACAATTCTGACCTTCAAATATTTGGGGGCAGTGGAAAGTAGGGAGGTTGTAAGATTCAGTATGGAGGGGAAAGGTTCTATGATCTGGAGTACCCTTAAATGGGGTGCCAAGCTTATTAAGCAAGGACTTTTCTGGATTTGTAATGGGGGTCGGGATGCTCTCTTCTGGCAGATTCTTGGGATGGACACCCACCCATTGTGTCCTCTCATCCCCACCTCCAAGACTTGTGCCAGATTTTCGAGGAGGCGGGTTGGTGTCATGTGGTTGACTTCAAATCTCAACATTCATTGGGTCAGATTTCTGTATCCAAGTGGAAGGAACCCTTGGATTGGCCTCCTGGTGGTGCGGTGGAGGATTGTCAGGAGCTTGCTAAGATTTTATCGGATCGTGCCTGTAATTCTCTCCAGGGGAGTGATGTGCTTGCTTGGGTCCTGATTTGAAAGGTAAATTTTCAGTTGCCTCTGGTTATCAGGTTTTGGATAAACAGGTTTTTGGGAGCTCTCAGGTTTCTTGGTGGAAGCACGTTTGGAATAAATTTGCTTAGCCTAAGTGTAATTTTTTCTCTTGGCTCGTGGTCCAAGGTAAGTGTCTTACTTGGAACAATCTTTGGAAATGAGGGTTCCAAGGCTCATCCATGTGCATTCTATGTGGTCAGCATGAAGAATGCTTCTCGCATCTCTTTTTTCAGTGTTCTTTTGTTAAGACTATTTGGCATCACTGGTGGAATCTCTGGAGCTTACCTTGTTGCCATGTCTCTTCTTTGGAGGATTTTTGGAAGAGATAGGGATCTTCTCCTGCCACAACCCCTTTTCTTAAAATTGCTTGGAGCATTGGTCCTAGTTTGATGCTTTGGAAAATTTGGTTGGAGCGTAATAGAAGAATTTTCTTGGACAAAAAATTTCTCATGGGGAAACTTTAGAGGCGAATCCTTGGGGCTCTGTAGGAGACTTTGACTGCAAAGTGTGATTTTTCTGTGCCGATTGATCCTAGGGACTTGGGTGTGGTTAATGCTCTGGGTCTTGTCATTGGGGACAAGAGTATTTTGAGCAAAGTGCATCGTAGGCATGGGCGTGAGAGGGTTACTCATGATGGCTTTTGGTGCCCGCCTGCTCTAGGAGAGCTAAAAAACAATACGGATGGGTCGTCTAGGGGCAATCCTAGGAATGCTGTAGTTGGTGGTATTGGTAGGGATAGCTTAGGAGTGGTGGTTTTCTTCTTTTCTATGTATTGTGGTTTGCAAACTAATAATATTATGGAGGTGAGTGCTATTCTCTTGGCGATGGAGCTGGCGATTTGCCTTGGATGGCGGCAGATTGTCTGTGAATCTGATTCTCAGGTGGTTATTGATATGTTGAATAGGCGAAATTTGGAGGATGTGAATTGGCAGCTAGCTGTGGTTGTCAAGCAAATTATTTCTATGTGCTCTTCTTTGGAGTCCATTGTTTTCCGCCATATTCCCTGAGAGTGGAATAAGGTGGCTGATGGGCTGGCTAGATGGGCGACAGAGAGGATTGATTCTTGGTATGTGGATGATTGGGGCAATCTTCCTAATGACATGGCCCCTGTTCTTGAGTGGGTCGCTGAGGATATGAGGTGCTTCTTGGGTGTGAATTAATTCTTGTTTTGTTGGGCCCCTTGTGGCTTCTTTCTTCAGACTTTGTATTGTTGTTCTGATTCAATAAAGTTTTTACCCTCTTTTTATTAAAATAAAAATAAAAATTATATTTAAACATATAAAATAAAAATTATAGATTGATATAATAATATTATAAATTATATAATATACTATATAATATATTATTAGAATATTATGTTTATTCTAATAAATATATTATGGAATTTGTAATATTATATATTAAAAATATAATGTTATAAATATATATATAATATTTTTTATATAAATATAATTATATTAATATATAATTTTTATTTTAAGTGTAATATATTTTTTTTCTTTAAGTATAATATTGATATAATAATATTATAAATTATATAATTATATAATATATTATATATAAATATAATTATATAATATATTATATATAAATATAATTATATTAATATAAATTTTTTATTTTAGATGTTTAAATATATTTATTACAAATCTAACATATAATTTTTATTTTAAGTATAATATATTTTTTCTTTAAGTATATATTTTAATATATTAATATATTATATTATATTATAATATCATATTATTATATTATAATATCATAATATCATATATAATATATTGTAATAAATGTGATATATAAATATATTAGAGAAGAAAAAACCTAAATTTATAAATAATTTATAAATATATTATATATCACATTTATATAAATATATTATATTATAATATCGTCCAGTGATTGCATGCATCGCTGGTGTTGGTCTTTTTCCAATTGTTTCTGGAGCTGCTAGGGGGTAGGTCTTTTGTGGCATTTCGGGGGGAGGATTTTTTGTTTTACTGTTTCTATGTTGGGCCTGGCTTGGTTCGTTTGTCTTTCTTTGGTCGCGCTTTTTGGTGGGTGGTTCGTGTGGTAAAGGGTGCTTTTGTTCGTCGTGGTAAGGTGGGAAGGTGGTGCTTGCGTTGGGTGCCTCCGGTTTGGGGTTAGGGTGGTCTGGTGTGTGCTCTTGGGGCCGTGGGAGGGCTCTAAGTCTGTGAGCGGTGGTGACTTGGTGGGTCTGGTGGTCTGGGGTTTGCGGCTGGTGTGTAGGGCAATGTTTTGACTTTTTTGGGGAGGTTTGTGGGGTGATAACCCTTGTGTGGGGCCTTATGCTCTCAAGTTTCTCGAGGGCTTGGTTGTCCATTAGGGGTCTTTTTATTTTCTCCAATGGTGCAAGGGGAGTCATCGGGAGTAGGGACTAAGTTGGATTTCTGCTCTGCTTTTGGCTCAAAACCCTTATCACAGGGGTTTTGGCGTTATGATAATAAATTATTTGCTCAAGATCTAGAGAAGAATAAGATGGGATTGTCAAGAGGGCCTCGATTCCCAAAGATTAATGGATGTCTCGAAAGATGCAAAGAGAGGCCAAATGTTGTGATCCCGATGGAGATGCTCGTGGAGGATATCGAGTACTACTCACGTCATTCTCTGTATTGCAAATTTTTGGGATTGAAAATCTCATTGCAATTTTTAGAAGCTTGGGCTTAGAGGACTTGGTTTCTGAAAGGAGAGATGGAGATTAGGCTTTTAGCAAATAACTATTTCATGGTGACGTTTGATTGCATGGCAGACATGATCAAGGTTTTTGAAGGAGGCCCTTATTTTTACAATCAGGTGGGATTGTTTATCAAGCCGTGGCATGCAGGCTTCAATCCGGTCGAGGAAATTCCAAGTCATGTCCCAGTGTGGGTTCAATTGCTGAGGCTCCTGACCGAGTGCTGGTGTGAGGATGTGTTGCATTTACTTGCTTCACTGCTTGGTAAACCTATGGGTTCTTCACAGCAGATGTAGTTTAAAAAGGTAATAAATTTTCCCATTTCTGTGTGGAAATTGATTTAAGTAAACCATTGCTAGACTCTCTAGAAGTGTGTGTAGGATCTTACTCATGGGTCCAACAACTCGACTATGATACCTTACCTTTTAGATGTTGTTTGTGTCATGAGTATGGCCATTTATAGCGTAGATGCCCAAGGGCTAAGCCTTTGGAGACTAATTCTTCACAACCTCCCAATAATTTGCCTAGGATGGATAAGGGCAAGGGTCCTATTCAGGGTGGTGGCACGAGGGAGGATGGCTTTATTCCTGTTAGATCTCAGAACATAAATAAGGGGCAAAAAGGACTATGAAGGAAAGGCAGGATCTTGACTCTCTTAATAGATTAAAAGTTTTGGAGGATCTTAGCCAGTAGGAAGTGAATCCAAGTTTGGTAGATTTGGATCAAGGAATTTTGGGTACTGAACAATAGGGGCATTTTGTTGAGATGGAGTAGGCAAACCACCAGGAGGTGAGTTTGGGTTTACAGGGTTCTGAATTGGATGGGGGAGGCTTTGGACAAGAGGGGATCTTTTATGTGGTCTCTCCTGCTCCACAGGAAGATGGGTCATTGCGCTTGGAAACAGATCTACAGATGGAGGCTCAAAAGGATTCAGGCAGTGTTGTGGTGAAGGACAGTGAGGCTTTGTCTCATTCCGCGTAGAGAATTGGCTCGGAGGTGGGAAAAAATAGTAAGCCATCTCCTCATTTGGGTATCTTGCAAAAGGATCTTAAGAAAGGAGGGGCAGAGAAAGTCTCTAAGTTGGGTAGGAAGAAGGACTTGGAGAAGATTAAATTGATTGGGGAAACTTTGGTGGAATCAGGGTCAGTCAAGACTTTGGATTCTCATTTCTCAAGCCCTTTGAAATGATTGTCCTTTCATGGAATGTTAGGGGCTTGAACAGTGGCCCTCGACAAAAAGCTATTCAGAATTTGGTTAGAGGTTAGTCTCCTGATATCCTTTTTTTGCAAGAGACCAAGCTTTCTGTGGATTGTATGATGGGTTTAATGCCCAAGCTATGGAAGTATGGTGAATGCCAGTGCATTGGTGCTAAGGAATCTTCGGGAGGGGTGGCTTGCTTATGGAACCCTCAGAATATTTTCCCCCAGTGGTGGGTGTCCTTTAGGTCCTCTATCTCTATGGTGGCCTCTTGTCATGAATCTGGGGAGTTGGTTCTTTTTCCAACATTTACGCGCCTATGGATCTACAGGGAAAGCAACTCTTGTGGTCAAATATTCGTTATGTACGAAATATGTATCCTTATCATCCGAGGATTATTGGGGGTGATTTCAATGCTATCACTGAGATTGTTGAGAAACAGGGTGGTACCACGAGGTTGGAGGCCTCAACTTTGTTGTTCCATGATGTTACATCCCAAATTATGACGTTACAATTTACCATCACTAGATAGAGTAAATGTGAATTCTAGAGGTGAATTAATGATGCTTGTACCTTGTTTTCAATATGAATGATGTTTCATTTGATGTTATTCTTGGTGAAATACTGCATAAAGGAGAATAGAAGGTTATTGATTTATGAAGAATCTAACTTTTGAAATGTTTCATGTATTCTGCTTCGTTTTGAGCATATGACTCCCGTTGTTGTGTCACGGTGTGCAGGAAAGAGGACCAATCCTCCAGGCAGAGGAGAAATATCACTCGGGGAGGAACTTGGTCGGGTAAGCAGTAACGAGTACCAAATGAGCATACACACACGTCAATATAGGTTCAGAGAAACCAAGTCAGTTATGTTGGTCTAGATAAGTCATCCTTAGGCTTGGAGTTATGTTTACTTCTTTATGCTTTGAAAAGTGATGATTACTTATTTGACTGACTTACTGTGCTTTGACCTTTGTGTGGTGAACGTGAATGGATATTAATTATATTATTGTCTAGGAATTTACATATACATATATTAACACATATACGTAGGTATATATGCTGACTGGCTTGCATTATACATATTTAATAATTAAATACGTATACGTGTAAATATTTATACATGTAAAATATATATTTAATAATATATAAATATATATTTATATTATAGTTTTACTTGAAATATGCATGTAAATATATTTAAATATATGAATGCATATATAAGTTTCAGTAAATAAATCTACGATGTAAATATATAAATATATATAATTGTGATTAAATATATATATGAACTCGTGAATATAAATTTATAAATTTTAAATTACCTTGAGTAGAATTGAAATCGAATAAAGTTCAAATGACACTTATATTTTTTTTTAAGTGGAGAAATTCGTAAAAATTCAAGAGAGTAAATACGGAAAAATAATATAGTTAAAATATTTGAATCTTTATAAATCGCAACATGAGGAAGTCGAGCATATGTTCGAAATATTTGAATCAAATCGAAATATTTGATGCAAACATTAGGAAAAGAAGAAAATACGTTATAATTTCAAAAGCTCATGAAAATCGCGTGAGAAAGCCGCGCGCAGGAAGAAAACGCGTCTGAAACGCGCGGGCAGAGAATAGGTCAATGAATAATGGCCGAAACTATTATTAGGGCATCAAAAATGGCAACGTGGAAGTATAGCAGGCTCGACTTTTTCCCTAGAACGAATTTTTCAAATCATTTATATCAAATTAACCTAAAATCTGGAGGATGCCTTGAGCTGTCAAAATCTGCCATGAGAGTTGAAAGGTTCTTTTGCTGGCTTAATAGGAAGTCGATTCATCTCTTTTATAATGACTTAGGGTTTATGAACTCGCCAAGTGTCTTTTTGACTAATTCTGGGCACTTGTTGTCAATTTGCATGCCTTCTTAAAGGGAAAACGGTTGCAATTCGGGTATATAAATATACACGCCTTCCATTCATTGTAGGCACGCATTGAGCAATCCGAGTTAAGCTTTTTAGAGTGAGAATCCCTTTAATTCCTGAAGAGCATTTTATAATTTTTGAGAGCAGAATTCATCATTGGCTGGAAGTCATTTTCTGATCACTAACATCACAATTTTTGAGCTCAAAGTGAAAAGCTGTGTTTACCCTTCAGCTACATATCTTTAGTAAAAGTTCATTTTGAAAAGGAATTAGAGTCTGGTCCGAGAATTATTGGAGGCCTGAAGTGCTGCAAACATAATCAAGTTCATCCTCTAAAGGGAAAGACATAAACCAGGCATGCTGTTACTTCTTTCATGATCTTGAATGTATTTCTTGTTATAAATCTAAAAGTGTGTTTACTGAATGTGCATAGTTAGGGAAATTGCATTGAGTTCAATATTTCAGTTAAGATAAACAAAGAAGTAGATCTATGTTGCACCATGTAAGTAAATTACTTTAAGGTATAGTTATGCATGTTTATTGAAGCGTATACCTGTTTGCATTAGTGTGTGTTTTGCATTAAGGTATGAAATATATATGATCTCCATATGAGGAGTATATACGGTTTCAATGATTAAAGGATTGTGAAAAAGGGAATATATGAGTAAAAGCTTAGGGGATTAATTTACTTATCTTACATTAAAAGAAATAATGGGAAAAGATAAAAGAGAGGGATTTGCTTGCATTTTGAATGACTATTGCATGTTGTGTATGGTCTCTGTATATGGAGAATACGTAGATGTACTTATTATCTACTAGGATCGAAATGAAGGCAAAGTCAAGAAAGGTCTTTTAGCTTAAGATAACTGAGACAAACTAAGTACTCTTAGGATAAAGATTTCCTAATTAGGAGGATTGATACAAGACACTTGTAGACTGTTTCATTTCTAGTAGGTTCGTATGATTGTAGGATATCTGGGGTGACAGATTACCCAATGAAGGATAAAACCTATGAGGTAAGAAGCCTCAAGTCAAATCGGCCCTAAGTAGTGTATATGATAGATGACCTTCATTTGAAGTATCGAATGAGAATACTTTGGCCAAAGTAGTGAAAAGGTACGCATATCCACTTAGGTGTGAGATAGTTGAGACTACAATCGCCGGCCATTGTGATCCAGTAATTAGATCGAGATTGTGAAATAGCAAGGTTCTAGTTGTGTAGGACGCAACACTATGCCTCAGCTTGGTAATCGCTAAAGGATACCCTACCAATCTCTCTCTTCGAAGGGAGGGTCGCTCATTGCAAAATGATCGCGGGGGACCACATTATAAAGTCCTGGTTGGCTGAAAAGCTCGAAAGTGATGTTTCTCCTCCATGCCAGTTTTGCCGATGTACCAAGATTTGAAAGGAAGGAACTCGACCTCTTACTTCTATTTGTGCAAAAGCTTACAAGCTATGTATGTAATTGTATTACTTTTGAACTCTGATTTGGTATTTGCAAAGGAAATGGAATTCGTGTGGAAACATATTGTAACTTGTACGTATTTATCAATAAAGAAAGGAAAATTTTTATTGTATCGTCTTTGTTACCTGTTACCTTTACATGTATAAGGCGAGAATTGGAATTTTTTTAATTTACGCAGAATTGGGTGGTTACACATGACAATATCTCTACTTTGAATCTCATTGATATCAAGCCCGACAATGGACAATTTACCTGGAACAATCGGAGGGCTGGAGATAACTGCATCGCGGAACGTCTGGATCAGTTTTTGGTTTCTTGCTTTTGGGTTGGCGATAGGTGGTCTTCTAGCTCATAGATTCTGGACTGGAGAGGCTCAGACCACTGGCCTATAAAGCTTTTTGTCCTCTCGACTGGGCAACCCTAGGTACCCTCCTTTAAATTTCAGCTTATGTAGTTGCGTGATCTTGAACTCCATGGTAATGTTGCTCAGTGGTGGCAACAGGGTCGACCATCTTTTGGTACGACGATGTATGTTTTTGCTAAGCTTCTTCAGTTTGTTAAGTATAAGCTTAAGTGTTGGAATAGGCAATGTTTTGGAAATATTTTTAAGGCCAAGTCAGATGCACAAGCTAAGTTGGATGGTATTACGAGGGTGATTAGGGAGAGCGGGGTGACTGAGACTTTGATGCAGGAGTAATCTAAGGCTCTAAAAGCTTTGGAAGAATGGGAATTGCGGGAGGAGACATTTTGGAAACAAAAAAGCTAGGATTGAATGACTACAGGACGGGGATAAAAATTTTGCTTTCTTCTTCAATTCTGTTAAGGCGCGGTGGCATGGTAATTCTATTCTTTTTTGGTCACGGATAGGGGAGAGACTTTGAATTCTTTTCAGAGTATCTCAGTTGAAGCCGTTCATTATTTTTCACCCCTTTTCAGAGAGGGTTCGTAGGGAAGTTCGGTGGAGGAAGCTCAGGTCCTCTCTTGCATCCCTCAACTGGTGTCCAGGGAAATGATGGAGGATGTCATGGGTGAGATCACTTTGGAAGAATTGGAGGGGACAGTGTTTCAGATGAAGAAATGAAAAGCCCCTACCCCTCATGGTTTCCTGATTGAATTCTTCCAAGAGTTTTGGGAGATCATCAAATTGGACTTATTAGAGGTGGTTAAGGAGTCACAAAGAAACAAGCAAATGTTAAAGGGCTTGAATTCCACTTTTCTGGCACTCATTCCCAACTGTGAGGGGGCCAATAGGTTGAGCCGATTTCAGCCTATTTCCCTTTGCAATGTGGTGTTTAAGATTATTTCGAAGCTAATTGCTAATAGGTTGAAAAAGTGGTTGCAGTTGCTCATTTTTTAGGAGCAAAGTGATCTTGTGGAGGGCAGATAGATTCTAGATGGGATTGTTATAGCTACTGAGACCATCCATTCTATGAAAAATTCTAGAGAAAAGGCTATGTTTATCAAACTTGATATGGCAAAGGCACACGACAGAGTCTGATGGTCTTTTCTTCAAAAGATCCTAGCTAATTTCGGATTTGGAGATGATTGGATTCAATGGGTCATGAGTTGTGTCACACCAGTTTCTTTCACTATTTTAACTAATGGGGAGCATTCTGAGTTGTTTGGCGCTTCTTGCGGGATAAGGCAAGGCGATCCTCTCTCCCCTTACTTGTTTATTCTGCTTGTGGAAGGCTTGGGTGCCTCTTGAGATGACAGGTGGAGCTGGGCCGTATTTAGGGGTGGAGGTGGGGAGGTGATTTACCCCCTCAATCCCACTTGCAATTTGTGGATGATATTGCCTTGATGGGGGAAACCACTATTCGGGAGGCAATGAACATCCGCAAGGTGTTGGATATGTATCTTGAAGCTTCGGGTCAATCAATTAATGAAGAAAAGTCTTCCATCTATTTCTTTAATACTCTAGATCCTATCCAGAGGAGAATTGCTCAGATTCTTTGATTTCAAATTGGGACCCTTCCTCTGTCTTACCTTGGGTTTCCAGTTGCAATGGGTAGATTAACGAGGGAGTCATGGCAGCCTATCCTAGATAAATTCTAATTAAAGGTTATTCACTGGACCAACCGATGGTTGTCCTTTGTTGGGCGGGTTCAGTTGCTAAAGTTTGTGGTCCAGGCTCTTCCCATTTATCGATGTATGCTTTAGGTGGCCCCGAAAGGCTTTGTTTCAGATTTGGACTCATTGGAAAGACAATTTTTATGGGTGGGCAGTCTGATGTCTTCCAAGGGGAGTTTGGTTAGATGTGATATGGTTTGTAGTCCTAAGCAGCTTGGTGGTTTGGGGCTGAGGCAATCCGCGCTGGCTGGGATGGCGTTGGCAGCAAAACTTTATTGGAGGTGGTGCACGGAGAAGGCCAGGATTTGGGCTAGGATCCTTTCTTATAAGTATTTGTAGGGTGCTCCCGGGGAAGATATCCCTCGCTACCCCTTGGTAGGAAAAGGATCGGCTATTTGGGCTACCCTCAAGAAGGGAGCTATGCTCGTCAAGGATGGTTTATTTTGAATCTGTAGGCGTGGGACTAAGGTTCAGTTTTGGTAGGACTCTTGGGATGGTCATCCTCCCATCCTCACTCAATTCCATGACTTGGCAGCCCTGAGTAGGAGTTTTGGTGATGCTGGTTGGACGAGGGTTAGTGATTTTAAGGTGCTTTCTTTTTAGGGTCAGTTTGTGAGGGCTAGGTGGAAGACTCTTGAGGAGTGGCCGATGATCGGTATGGAAGAGGATTGTAGGACTCTGCATAATATTCTCTCAGGAAAATAGTGCAATCCCCTTAGGGATAGGGATATTCGAGCTTGGTCACCTAATCCAAAAGGTCACTACACGGTTGCGTCGGGATATCGGAGGTTGCATTCTCAAAGGGTGGAGGGGGCGAAAGTTCCTTGGTGGAAGAGGGTGTGGAATAAGTTTTCTTGGCCAAAGTGTAATTGCTTTGCTTGGATTTTGGCGTGGAATAGGTGTCTAACTTGGGATAATATCCAGAAGCGTAGGTTTCAAGGCCCGTCTGAGTGTGTGTTGTGTGGGAATGGTGAAGAGGACTCTTCACATCTTTTCTTTCGATGTCCTTTCACCTTGCAGCTGTGGCATTCCTTGTGGAGTGTTTGGAAAAGTCCCTGTGTTCATGCTTCCTCCTTAGTGGATTTTTGGAGTAGCTTGGGTAGACCTCCCTCGATGGCCTCCCTTTTGTAGGATGCATGGCAGGCTGGGCCTATTTTTTTGTTGTGGAAGATTTGGCTGGAAAGGAATAGGAGGATTTTCAGAGGGGAGCTATTGCAGGTTCAGCAGGTGTGGTTTAGAGTTCTTGGGATGATTTAGGAGACAATTCAAGCCAAAGGGGAGGTGGAGCTACCGCTTGAGAAGAAGGATGCGAAGTTGGTGGCCTGATTGGGAATCCAGGGGTTAATCCCTATTGCGTCCTGTTGCCCGAAAGGTAGGCGGGTGAGGTAGCGAGTCCAGTGGTTGGGGCACTGGCAGCCTCCCCCTGTGGCTACATTGAAGGTTAATACTGATGGTTCTTCCAGGGGTAATCCTGGTCTTGCTGGAGTTGGTGGGGTTGGCAGGGACTCTTCTAGATCGGTGGTTTTTCTTTTTTCCTTACATAAAGGGACACAGACTATCAACCTTATGGAAGAATGGGCGATTCTTCATGCCTTGGAGAGGGCCTAAGAGCTAGGGTGGAGTAGGGTTATTTATGAATATGATTCACAGGTTCTGATTAATTTACTCAATCAAGGGAGGACGTCAGATGTGAACTGGTAGTTGGCAGTGATGGTGCAACAGATTTTGCAGATTGGTAACCTTATGGAAAGGGTGTCTTTTGTCCATATTTTGTGTGAATGGAATAGGACTGCTGATTGTTTGGTCAAGTGGGCTTCGAAGCACCTAGAGGACTGGAAGATTGATGATTGGGCTCAGATCCCTCAGGAGCTTAGTCTAGATTTGGATAAGCTATCTCCAATTTTTTTACCAAGCATTGCTACTTTATTAAAGCTTTGTGCTTATTTTACTTTATGAGTGGTCTCTAAATATGCTGTCATGAACAGCTGCGTCTAACCTATTCTATTAAACTGAATTCATTTTTTAATAAATAAAAATTATTTAGTTTTATAATTCCTCTTTTATGAAATAGAGTAGGTTAGTGCAGCATTAAGGGAATAAAGTAGAATGCCAACGAATTAGACTGAATATATTGCAAAAAAAATTGTACATATTCATTCTTATCTGGGTTTATAAATGGATCTTAGCTGTACATTCCTTTTGCAACTGGCGTTGGGCATGGTTAACACTGATTTTAGAGATTATTTTTTGATGAATTATATGCTTGCCGTTGTCTTTGTATTTGTTGTTCTGGTTGAGAAGTTATATCTAGAAGAACAACATTTTGAGCCCAAAATAAAATTTAATGTTGTTTACATGAAGCCGATGTTCTAGTAGAAATAAAATAAACCATAGGCTGTAGAATGCGTGACACGCGAAGGAGAGATCCATAGGCTGAGGATGGATGTTTAGAATGTGTAAAGAATGAAATTGAATTAATGGCATATGCAGAATGAAAAAGAAATAATGTGATTCTCTATTCTTATCGTCAATCCTTTAAAGAATATGCTAATGCACTCCTCCATTGCTCATTTTTCTTTATCAACAAATCTATTTAGTGCATATTTCTGCAATCATTTCATCCCACGCAATGGCATCATGTTTTTGCAGCACTATATCAAATGTTCCAGGCACCCTATAACTGTAACATCTGATATAAATTTATTTTTTGCGACGCTCCAATAGATACCCGCATACGTTGTATATGCTTCCACATTCTGCATGCATGTCTACCACGGCGGTTGAAGTATCTACCAAGAACATTTGATTGAAACTTTTTTAAACCTCTTCAACAAATGTATTTTGTGTATAATCATTTCTGCTTGTAAAGACTTAGTACTTTGAGGCATATTGTTAAACAACTCCTATGTTATCAGATAGGAGAAACAAACTCAAAGTAATACTATGTGCTTATGTGCTTATGGTTTCACTAAATATATATATTCTGATTTTAAAAACATTAGAAAAAGGTTAAAACTGAACATCCAAAAGAACATGCGCTGGTCGCGGAATGAAGATGGGCTTAAGACATAACTAATCAGGGATCTATTGTATTCTTCTACCATTCTTTTGAATCTGCTCATTACAAACCACATATGCCGGCAGATAATAAGATATATATATTTTAAGAAAAATCAAACGATTCTACATGAAAGACAGGCCATTATGACACGGCCTTACGGGTTTACCGAATACAATAGATTTTAATGGTAAACAGTGCAAAAACTAAACAGCAATAAAAGAAACACTACGAACATTAACCATGCGCATTTGAAATGACACGAAGCATTTAGTATAAAAATATAATTAAGATGGATCACTTACCTGATGCAATTTGTCGTTGCTGAGAAATGTTATTGTGTCGTGAGCCAGGAAATCTCAAATCCTGCCTTGAAATCGATATCCACCAACAAACGATTGTTCTTATTGGGCTTGAAGGAAAGCACCTCTGTATTTGTAATCGCCTGCATAAATACTACATAAATTCTATGAGAAACAAATAGAGGTGTATTTTACAAGCGCATCTGCCTTTGTCCCTAGAATTCCATAAATAAGTTAAGTAGCAGCGATAACAGATTGAAGAACATACCACAAAGTCTTCGATACAGAAACTCTTCGAAACAAAAACCGATGCTTCTTGCTGCTCAGAAATGGGGGAAGATAGAAATGTATTAATAGAAGTAAATGAATATGAGCATGGTTAAACCTTACGCATAACTTCAGACTCATTAAATCAGCCCTTACACAAACACAAAAATGGATTGATGTGTCAGACGCTGTATTTAGCAAATGTTACAGAAAATGCACCTTAATGGTTTTATGTGAATATCTCATCCTTTACTATGCCGCCATCTGACGCTGTATGAGTCGTTACATATAAATGGCGAATATTATTAATATCTATAGGGAATATTATTATTAATATTAATATCTACTGTCAATTTTTTTTAAAAAGGGTTAATGTTTACGGAGAAACATTTTTGCCTCTACAACTAAATACGCCTCTCGGCGTAAATATATATGAATCCTTGATAGTCATTCTTCAACTCATAGGGTTTCCCTAACAATAAATGTTTCCAATTTTTTAGAGCATGTACAATGGTTGCTAACTCTGTATCTTAAGGCACATAGTTTATTTCATGAATCTTCAACTTCCTAGATTTGTAAGCTACTACTTTTCCATCTTGCATGAGTACTCCCTAGACCTTCAATATAAGCATCTATAATAACTAAAAAATTCTATTAGAATTACAATCTTTTAGGATAGGAGTTGTAGTTAATTTTTCCTTCAAAACTTAGAACACTTTTTCACACTGCTTAGTCCATAAGATTTCTTTTTGTAATAAGGTGAAAGGAGTTATGATTCAAGAAAACCAGGCTTCTATGAATCTCCTATAATGTCCTACTAACCCCATAAAGCTTCTCACTTTTGAAGCACTTGGAAATTGGTCATTCCATTATAGCTTTTACCTTATCAAGATCAATTGAAATTCCTTCATCAAATATGATATGTCCAAGAGAACAAATTTTATTTTTGAAGAACTTGTACTTTGATAATTTCTCATATAGTTTGTTTTATCTCAATCTTTACAAAATTAGTTTAAGGTGCACTAAATGTTCCTCTTCATGTTTAAAATAAATTAAAATATCATCCAAGAATAGTAAGATAAATTTGTCTAAGTAATCATGGAAAACATTGTTTGTTAGGTTCATAAAGACAACATAAGAATTAGTCACACCAAAAAATATAATTATAAACTCACAATGCCCATATCTTATTCTATTTTTTTTTGGAATATCTTCCTCCTTTATTCTAATTTGATGATACCCTAATTGAAATTGAACTTTGGAAAACATAGTTGCTCCCTTCATTTGGTCAAAGAGATCTTCAATGTGAGCTAAATGGTACCTCTTCTTTATTTTGACCTTATTTAACATTATAGAGTCTATTCACAAATTTAAGGTTTTATCCTTCTTTTAACAAAAATGAATAGCACTCCCCAAGGGGATACACTTAGTCTCATCTCTAGTAGCTCCTCTAGTTGTATCTTGAGCTCTAGTAATTTAGTTGTGTTCATTCGGTAAGGTGCCTTTGACATGGGTTCAACTCCAAGTATTATATCAATATAAAACTCAATTTTCTTTTAGGGAGCAAGCCCCAAAATTCCTTTAGAAATACATATTTAAAATTCCTAAAGAAAGGGGGAATTTTTGAAGGTTGGGGTGTTTTCCTCCTTTTCATCTAACTTGACCATGAATATTTGAGCTTCTTTTCTCCTTTCTTTCTTTAGTTGCATGGATTATATGGTTTCCACATTTATAGGCCTATAGTTTCCTTGAAGTTTGACCTTTTTCCCTTCATCATCTAAACATTATAATAATTTACTATAACAATATACATTATCTTAATGGCACATCAACCAACACATCCTAATGATCACATCATATGATTATAGCGGTGTCACGTAAAGGTCTACCCTTGTTTCAAGTTTGGTAAATTATACTTTGGAATTTAATAGATATTTGGTCACCTCCTTAACTACCTTACCCCTATACTAGACCATCCCTAATGATTCCATTTGACTAACTTTTAGTGACATTTTTTTTACAAATTCTAGAGAAATGAAGCATTTAGATGACTTGGTTCTAGCTAATATTGAAATAGGTTGCCTTGAAAGTGTACCTATAGTTTTTATGGGCATATTCTAAAATTGAGTCTATCAGTTTCTCATTGTAGCATGAGTCCTTTATGGAGGTTCCCATTGAGATTGGTTTGATCTAATTTTTCCTTGCATTCTTGGGCATTCCCTAGTGAAATGGTTTCTCTTACACAAAAAAACCACTTGGTGTTCCTCGTTGCATTGGATTCTAGGAAGATTGTTCCTTCATTAAATCTTGTTTGGTGAATTGGCTTGTTAAAATTCCTTTAGTCATTCTTGTTAAATTTTCCCATATTATTGTTCCCATTCTAGTCATTCCTTGGGTTCTAATTTGATAGTGAACTCCTTTTTTCATGAATTAGTTCTTTTTTTTTGTAGTTTTGATTTCCCCTAAATTCATGTTTTCTTTTAAAATATTGGTTCTTGTTGTTGAATTTTTTACTCATTGTTTCTAGGGATTGTAACTTATTTTCTTGTTTCAAATACTTTTCAAGTACCTTACTCATGTTCTCTAGCCCATGCATATCAACTTCTATGCCAATATTTGCATTTAGCTTCAATATACTTTTTTTGGTTTGGCTCTTTTCATCCCTTTGGTACATTGACACTTACTTTAGCAACTTAACAAACCTATCCCAATACTATTGAATTATTAAGAACCCTTTTTGTATTAAATTATTAAATTTTGCAATCTTTTCATCAAAAAATAGTTGTGGCAGCCACCTTTTATAAAAATAATCGACACATTGCTCTCATGTTATAGTTTCCTTAGTGTATATGTTTTATTCTTTGGTGTTACTCCGCCAACTAGTGGATTCCCCAATGCGATAGTAGGACCCCCATTATGCTTTGGTCATTTCATTATAGTCACTCAATTCAAAGTATTTCTCCATTTAATTTAGCCAACTTTTTTTCCCCTTCTCCCAATTGCTTTCCATCAAATTTAGGTGGAGTAATCTTCTTTAATTTAGAGGATTCCTTCCTAGGTGCAAAAATCTCCACGTTTTCATGCGGGTTGATCTCTTCAAAAGGATTCTTGAATTTAGGTTCCAATATGTTTTCAGTTTTTTCTTTCCTTGTTCTAAGTTCTTGCATTGTTTGTTCCAAGGAGTTTATCTTATCCCTTTCCTTAGTTAGTAGATTTATTATTGCCTCTATTCTTGCCTTATTATTCCCTTGTGACATTTTTTGTTTCTTGTTGTTCTTTCTCTTCCTTCATGCAATACAAACATGAGTTGCTCTTATTTTTCCATTTTATAATTCCTATAATCATAATTTCCCAATTAATATTGGTTCATAGTTTAATCAAAATAATTTTAATTTTTTAAAATTATTTTCATTCTTGATTACTTTTAGCTTGCACAATTCATAGTAGTCTCAAGGACTATCTTTCAAACCCCATTATGATATCATATGTAAGGACCCAACCGTTATATCCAAATTTACCACTAATTTTTTTAGTTGTTTATTTTATTCAAGTTGTTAATTGTTCATTCATTTGTATACTCAAGTACTTCTATTCATATGAGAAGGCATGCATTCATTCAAGAAAAGTATCTATCCATACAGGATAAGTATTCCTCTATCCATCTAGGATAAGCATCTAACCACATAGGGTAGTTAATTTCTCTAGCTAGATTCTAAGACTTCTTAGGACTGTTTGGGTCTTGAGTCACTCATTGAAGACCACACTTTGCTATAGGGAATGTGTTGAGGCCGTCAAATTTCAAGAGTATATTTAAATATATAAATATATATGTGTATATGTAAATATATATATGTGTGTGTGTGTGTGTGTGTGTGTGTATGCATTCATAAAATGTAGGCTTGCGTCCAACCTCAAAACTTGGCTTAAAGCCTCAAGGAGTCAAATAATCCTTACAATATTCTTTCGAGTATACAATGAATATGTTTTTTTCTTGTAATTTTATCTTACGGATTTCACCCTTAGTTGTAGTTGAATGATTTTCTTGAGTGATTAACCCAATATTAATTTTTGATTTGATATGATCTTTCTTGGATGCTTCCCAACATTGTCCCTAAACACCTACATGTTGGGAACCTTCTTCATTCACTAGACTAGCTACATACACTGCTTCCAATTAAGATCAAGGTGTAATATATATGTAGTTTTATTTTCCAAAATATATTTTATGTGAGTACAATCCATTTTTAGGGCTCATTTTCCCAAACCAATTCCTCTTTCATCGCTTCCCATGAAGAGAAGCATTTAAATTTAAATTATTTGGTCATCATAACAATTACTTGTTTACTAATGTTATCTAATGCCTAGTCCTAATCAAATAAAAACTCTTTGAACTATATAATGATATTTATAATCTTCATGGTCTATGAAATTATTGTTTATTCTCTTTTAAACTCAAAATATTATAATTATATTCCTCAAAATTTATATGAAGATATTTTTACTTCTTTATGGAACTACCTAATAGTTTTCCCAATTTAAACTAATGCTTTTCATTCATTTGAATTATTTTTCTTAATTTGTGATCCAAGATTACTCATTCCTTGGATTTTAATCAGCAAGATGTCTCTTATTTCTCCTTAATGAGTTATAGGAATGATACAACGAGACTACCCATAAACGTGAACTAGAGGCACCATTGTTATTGAATGTTGCAAGTTTTGTTTTCAATCTTGTTTAAGTTTATTTAATTAATGTCAAAAATAAAATATAAAAACTCTAAAGTGTCTAACATATACTAACTAAAATTGTATATAAAGAACTTAAAGTAAAATAATTGTAGCTAATTACACATCAAAATAAGTAACTCTATCTAAACTACTATAATGTTTGATGAGATAAAATTTATGATAAAATTAAGGAATTAAAGGAGCTATCTACTAACTAAATACTATTAAATTACATATTCATGAATGAATCTTTAAAATTTGAAATAAATAGTTATCATCTAATTCCTAACATCATAATTAATTTATAGTTGAAAATTTTCACTATTTTCATATTGAGGTGGAACTCTTAAGTACATTGTTTTGATAGTATTTGTTAATTAATTTCTATCCAATCAAGGTAAGGGTTAGATTTAGTTAAAATTTCCTAGTAAAATAAACAATTACTAGTATGATAGATCTAGGATTAACTTTCAAAATGACTTGAGAAAAATCAATTATTCCAAGTTGATTGGCCTATCTATTGAAGTTACTAGTTTTATTGTTCCATAATCATTTAAGGTCAAGGATTCTAAAGTTGCTTTTATGCCAAGTATCTTATCTAAGATGCATGTCAGGAGTAAATTTCTAAATTTCAAAAATAAACAAGAACAATTTAACTATATTAAATTTTTCATAATGCAAACTATGTTTACTATGTTAAATCTCAAAATGTATTTTCTTGCTTGAGCAACTACTACCTTTTATTTTCCAACTAATATTCAAAGTTGTATATGCCTTTTTTATTATTTTCTATTTGTTATTTCCCTATTATTTTGATATATGTGTACTACCATCTTGAAATGTGTTTGTCAAAACTTTTCCCTTGGAAAATGTGTTTTTGATGAGTAATGAATTATGTTATACTAAATATATGTTGTTAATTCTACTTGTTTGAGTATAAGGATATGAAGAAATTTCATGTATAGATCACATTTGGGTTTGTGCAAGATCATCGAGGTCCAAAAAGTGGCAATGTGAAAAAAAAAGACATTTTTAACTTGCTCAAAAACATGAAAATATGCTTTGACTTTTTCTAAGCTCGGGTAGAAAGTACATGGTGCCATAACAAACACCAACCTAAATAGATATCTATTTCAAATGAATATCCATTTCAAAATAGATGTCCGCTCTAAAACATATGTCCATTTCGTTTAGGTTGGTTTTTTTAATTTGGTTGGGTTCGGTATTATATTAATTTGTTTTTTTATATACTTATATAATATTAAATATTATATAACATTATATAATATTATATTAAATATATTATAATATAATATTAAATATATTTGTGTCGCCAAAAAGTGTATATTTTGCTTGATATGGGAATAATTGATGACAAATCGGACTTGATGAGGCCTTGATTTGGTTTTGCGGGGTGTTTTACACATCCACACTACGTCTTGGACCCTTGTAAATTGAATAAAATGCATTTAACAATGTCTTGTGTAGGTGTTATAAAATGATGTAAAAGACTTTGACGCCTCTCTAGACTTAATGAACCCATCTTTCCCTAATTCAATGTTGCAAAATGTATTTAATGGTATTCTCACATCAATCTAGAAGGCTTGTGAATTAAACTTAACTCTAATCTAGTGTTGTAATGTGATTTACACATTCACATTGGATGTTGTGCCTGTCTAGGCTATGTGGACCTCATTTTAATTAGGTAAAGTGTGTTTAATCACACTTTCACATTGAATTTTGTGCCATAGGCCCTAATTGACATTTACATCATCATTAATAGGCCCCTATTGCCTCATATTGTGTATCCCAAGGCATAATTTGATCAAATACCCGATGAAATCAACATAAGAACTAAAATTCTCATCCCCCATCATTCCAGCTATCAAAAGGGATCCTTTGGGACTAAGTTTCCCATCTGGACGAATGAGTCCTTGCCAGCTGGGACTAAGTCGCCCAACATGGCGAATTAGTCCAATTTGACCTATTTTTGAGTTTTGAGCAAGAAATTTTGGAATTTAAGTTTATTCTTTCTTCATGTTGACCTTAGGGATCCAATTAACGGGAAAATAAGGTGAATTGCCTATAAAATAAAGTCTCTAAAACCTAATTTACATCTCTCTTAACTCATTCACACAACTCATCATCATTCATCCATCATTCATCATGTTCTCAAGTCAAGCTAGGTAGGATTTTATCATTGCAAGTCATCAAGATAGCTTCCAAGGACATTCAAGGGAAGATTATTCATGTTTTGCTATAGAAATTCAAGATAGAACATCATGGAAAGGTATTAACTCCATTGTTGTATTCTTCATTACATTCTTTCTTCATTTGGTTTAATTACCTTAAAAAGGGTTTGACCAAGGCAAACACCCATACCCTAACAATCAATATTTTCTCCTCTCTTTGTGTGTTAGCAAATTTAGGAATTTAAGGGGTTTGAAGTCATTAAAGATCAATTTGCAAAGTTATTGAAGACGTCTCCTTGTTGACCAAGACAAAATATCAATAAAAAGTCACTTCCAGGCCCTAAAATCAAAGTTTCAGAAGCGGACACCTGTAGAGAACCGAAGTGCAGACCGAGGGCTTCCATTTCCACTTTCAATTTTTTTGAAATTCAGAAGTGGAATAAGTCGCCACTAGTGGTGGATTAGTCCACTATCAGGCCTGAAAATTGGTTTCTGCATTTTTGGATACCCATTTGGCAAATTCATGTTCTGGCAAGTTTTATTGAAACTGGGACTAAATCACCCAACCTAGTGTAAGTGTCCTAGTCAACATTTTCAGTCAATTTTTTAGGATTCCAGAATCTCCTCACATTATATTTCATATTCCAAGTGCACCTCCCCAGTTTTGTTTTGTTATTTCATGATTTACTTGCACTTTTAGACATTTTTGCATATCACGGTGTGTTTTCTAGCACTTTGCATTTCTTAGGTCTTGCATCATTAAATCATTTTCTTTTCAGATTAGTGCATTAGTACATCATAATTAGACATATTTCATCTCATTTACATTAATCTTGAGTGTAGACATTTGCATTTTGGCCTACCTCTCTTCTTTTAGGTGAAAAACCCTAGGACTGTTAGAGAGTCTTGCGGTGCCAAAATCATTTTCCACAATATTATAATATAATATAATATTATATTATATTATATTATATTATATTATAATATAATATTATATTATAATATAATATTATATTATAATATAATATATATTATAATATATAATATATAATATATATTATTATATTGTAATATAATACAATATATGATAAAAATAAATATGTTAAATTATATTATATTATAAACAACGTTTGCTCATGTAATGCCCAAAATTTGTACTATAGGTGAAAACACAACTAACAATTTTATTTTATTTTGAAAACCAAGCAACCCATGCTAGCTCAAAAGTAATAAGCATGCAAGCTTTAGCCATATTAATGAAAAGGATATCATTAGGTTTTATCATAGTTGATACAATTGAAGTTTTGGTGCAACCCTAAGGGGTTGCAAAGGTTGGGCTTCAGCTTACTTTAAAACTATGTTAGTGGGTATGCAACCCTTTCTAGGGTCCTTTTCCCCCAGACAGTTTCATGGTCAGCTGCCACCCACTTAGGTGAAGCAGGAGATCGAAAAACACGCCAAGGATACCCTAACAACATAAGGGGTACAAATTCGATCACGAATAGCTTAACAAAACTTAGTCTTTCATATTACAATTTGATTAGATAAAGCTTGAAATAGGGATGAAGTCATTTAATGAGGATTGAATTTATAAGTAATTAGATCATGGTTCAAAATGAATACATGCTTATAACAAGAATAAAACCTAATCATTTTGGGTGATGATTGTTGCGTATAATAAAAGGATATACTACACCTAACACCTCTAAGCAAGAAGGATAGAGAGGTGAAGTCTAGTTTGATGTCAGACTTTTAGCATTGATATTACCTCTTGCCGAATGCATTGAAGAAAAGAAAATCAAACGGTTGGGTCTGAAATGTCAGACATTGGGCATCACTAATACCCTTTGTCGAATACCTTAGAAAAAGAGAAGCATGAAAGGCTAAGTTTGAAAAATTTGGACATCAAACATCGGCAATACTCTTTGTCGAATGCCTTGAGGAGAAGAAGATTGAAAAAGGAAAAGTCCACTTACATGTTGGACTTCGA
>VDFB02133047.1:0-28397 GCA_007258455.2 Sequoia sempervirens | reverse complement strand
ATGCATCGTATGAAGTAAGAAGGTTGCACTAAGAATCAAGAAAAAGGAAAATGCAAAAGAATAATGCCAATGTATGCCCCCACTTTAAAGAAATTGCTAAACACCATACTATGAGAAATTAATTTAAAGTAGCAAATGAGAAAATTCTAACAAGAAACAGGACATGAGAGACAACTTGGAAATCCCTATGCCAAGTCATGTGATTCTGACTAAAGTTGTGTGATGCAAGAGAAAACGAAAAGAGAGGGGTTTCCCTCAAAATGAAGAAACCAAACACATAAGGGATCTATGAATTTGGGGTCAGTATGTTCTTTGCTACAATATTTTTATAGAGCTTGGAACTTTCATCATCCCCCAAATCACATAGAGCTGTGAGGAATGACACAAAGAAGGTGAAAACAAAGAAAAACATTTTGGGTCAACATGGAAGACATGATTTTTTGATTCCTTGTGTCATCCCCAAAGAAAGAAACACAAGAAAATGAAAAATACAAATGAAAGGAAAAAGAAAATAAAATCCTTTTGGGTCAACATGGAAGAGACATACAGGGTGTCTACGATGCCTTACATCATCCTAAAAAGGAAAACACAAGATGATAAAAGATAAACAAAGAGCCGAAAAGAAAATAAAAAGGCTTTTGGGTGAACATGGAAGAGACATAGGGTGTCTCAACACCTTGCATCATCTCCAAAAGGAAAACACAAGATAAATGAAAAATATAAAGATAAAAAGAAAAAGAGATGTACGGCATAGAGAATAATGAAGGTACAAATAGAGGAATGTCGCAAAGAGAGAGAGGACATCAAACAAAATGTCACGGGGGATCACATTACACACATGCAATCACACACTAAAGAAAATGAAAAAGAAATAATGAAAAATAATAGTAAGGAAAATGTGAGTCAATCGATGAGAAAGCAATTTTCCTCCCAATCTCATTTTGTATAAGTGGAAGGTGGACAATGCAGCTAAGGGGCAACAAAAAATGCATTACTAGGAAAAGGTTATCAATTGATTTATCCCTCTAAGTGTGAGACAAGAATGAGCCAAGGTAGGTGATGGGAAAGGTCATGTAATAGTGAGAATAATATATTCTAAAAAAAATAGATGACAAGGGGTGAAACAATATTAAGCTAGGAAATGACACGATGGCAATCATTGCCATCAAAGTGAAAGTTTTGCAATATTAACTGGAATGCATGACATTCATCATTATTGTGTCTGAGAATTCGATGATATGAAAAAATGTGGGACTTTTGCATATTTAGGATATAGTACCAATCTATTCATAGGTGGTAATGTTATTAGGTCTTTGTTTAGAAGCAATTGTAGTTTCTTTTCACTTTCAGGTGGTGGACGAGGAGACTTTGGTTTTTCTAACTTGTAAGGTCTCTTGTATTTGCTATATTCACCCTTTTCTTTAATTGAATGTAGAGGAGGGGGACCTAAGGGGATCCTCTCATCCTTGCCATTGTTATGATTGATTGGTTTCTCTTTAGGAAGGACATTCAAATCAAGAGGGTAATCAAAGATCAACGTACCATCACTTTGGAGCCTTAGATATTCTCTAGGAGGCTTTTTGTTATGAGAGGGATCTTGATATCCTAACCCCTTTGTGTTTTCATCCTTTGGTATTTTCTCTAAGATTTGATGAATTTCATGTTCACTTTTTGTATCACATCCTTGTTTACTCAAGATTGTGAAGCATTTTGCATATGTTTCTTCAATATTGATTGGAGCATCTGCTACTTTTTTTATCATAAAATGGTTGAGTGTTTGCTTGTCTAGAGGAACTAGATTCACTTCTTGTAGGTAACTTAGGTTTAACTTTTGTTTTAGGATGTAAGTAACCAAACATCTCAAGAGGTGTTATTGTAGGAATGATGCGAAGCGAGGGATGGAGGAACAATCAACCAACACAAAATCAAATGATTAGCACAACTTCCATAGGGTCAACTCTATAGCTTTCCAATTCACAACTGAGCAACTGAAAAACCAATCCTTCAATGACAACTGTAAGAATACCCACTGATCATCCAAATAGCATCCATATTGCATCACAAAGACATTTCCAAGCTTATAAGTCAGATTCATTTGTCAAAACCTATAAAATCATTCAGTCACAGTGACTAAGGGCTAGTAGAATTAGCCCACTTTTACAAACAAAGTGTCTTTTAAATTTATCTTCACCTCACCAACTCTTGGACAGTCACAAATTGTGGCACAAATCAAAGGAATCTCTGGTTAGAACCTCCATACTACCCTTCTAAACTGTTCTTCCATAAAACCCTCCTTTTCCTTCCTAAAACCTAGGGCTTATTGTATTTCCTATACCCAGATCACTAGTAAACCCAAAACCACTTGAATCCTTCTAATTTCAGCCTGAATATGCTCAAAACACCCTTACATTTCACTGCCCTCATGTTTTGTATAGGGTTCCTTTGTAAACCACCTAATTTTCCCCTCTTTTCATCCCTTCACCATAGGGTTTCTAACTTCTGGTCACTCCAGATCTTCTCCAACCTCACAAATCATCAAAACTCATCTAATTACATCCAACAACACTAAAACCAACAACTTTTATCCTATTCTCCTTACACAACTCAAAAACCCTACCTCAACCATGCTTAAAGGGCATAAAATTCTATCTTTTGCATTGTGGCAGCGTTCTTATGACCCTCAAAACTCTTATTCAATGCATAAATACATTCCTATACCTATTATTAGACTTATCAGGACCATTCCACCAAGAAACAGTAACTACAGAAAGGTGGAATGGCCTATTCACTCATTTTTGTGGCTCAAACCCTCTACCCTGTTCCCTGACCAGTTTCTCAATTTTAGTCAATAAATTGTTTGAAATGCAAGTTTAACCTTCAAAAATCAATTCAAAACACAGTAAAAACAATTCTAAATCAAAATCCAATCATTCATGATCAGTTCTTGCTGTACGGATCCGTACACAGCCAAGAAAGTGAGAGAGAACCAGTAAATAACTGGAAAAATAGAACTTTGTATTAATTTTCTCTTTCAAAATGCTTTCACCAACCTTTCTCGAGCCTTCAAGAGGAAATTTAAACATTTTTCAATCCAAAACTACCAAGAAAATGCCTATAACTGACCACAAGATTACCTTAACCCTTACATTGCTTAATTCTGCCTTTTTTGACAACTTGTTAGCAACAAACACAACATTATGCAACCTGGTGCACTTTTTGAAACAACTAATCTTAAAAACCCCAATTACATGACAAAATAGTCTCAAAGACCTTATTTAGTACTAATTTACTCAAATGCCCCTAATTTCTAGACCAACCCACACTTAAATGAATTTTTGCAATAATGTGTTTATGGTGCTCACCGCGCACCCGAGGAAGATCTTGTTGTTTGGTGGATGGATAGAAGGATGTATTAGCCTCAAGGTTGTCAATACAATCATTTAGGAACCTATTCATGTTGTCATCACATTCTCCAATGATGTCAACATCACGAGGAGGACATGCATTAGGAGTTTAGTTAGCATGAGTGAGTTCAATGGCATTAGGGTCATTTCCAAAGGCACAACTTGACACATCCACTAAGGATTTTAGTGAAATCTCAAGCTTGTTAAAGTACATATCCATGATGCAAATTTCAGATTATAAATTATGCAAAAATGTTGTAAATGTAATTTTCATTTTAAGCAATGCACAAGATGAATGGAATTAAGTTGAATGCAATGAATTGAATGAAACAAAAAGTTTGCACGCTGAAACAAAGAGATAACAACAAAAAATAGAAAATTAGAAACTAAACTGTAATTGCTAGAAAATGCAGTGAAAAATATGCAAAGGGACTTATTAGCCCAAGGTGGGGAATGAGTCTAGGTATTGATTTTTTTGAAAATTTTCAAAAATTTTGAATTGAATTTTATGTTTTTTTATGTTTTTTGATGCAAATTTGAGATGCAAATGTAGAATTTTACTAATTTTCAATGAAATTAGATGCAATAATGTGAGCTATACGAGCTTTCACTAATGCAAGAATTGAAACCCTAGAATGCAAATTAATCAATGCAAAAAATAATGCAATGTTAATGCAAGCTAAATATAGGATGTAAATGCATTCCAAATCAGAATTATAATACTCTAAATGTAGGTTCACCAAAATGAAAAGATGAAAATTTTGTTCTCTTTCTCGTCTAGGGTCTAGGACCTAAAAGGAGAGAGGGAATTTCCTTACTCTTCACTCAAGAACAAACCCTTGATATTTTAATGCAAAGGAGATTTAAATTTAGCAAAGGGATTGTCATAAAGGTTGAATGGGATCTAATGAGGTGTTCACCACCAAGTTTAGACTTGGAAAAGACAATGCAATGAAAGATGTAAAACAAAACCCTAATTAAATGCAAGACAACACTAAATGACCTAGAAAGATGAACAAAATGCAATATAAGGTTATGAAACTGAATGTGTGCACCTAGAAGACTGAAGGAGATAGAATGGAGATCTAGATCACTAAAAAAATTGTTGTTGATGTTGAATAGGACTCATTCATCAATTTGGGTGAATCAGTCCAATTTCTGGGAAAATGTACTAGAGCAGGTTTTTGCCAAAAGGGTATCTAGATCTGTAAAAATATTTGTCAGGGCTATAAAGTGGGACTCATTCATCAATAGTAGTGAATCAATCCACCTCTACTTTTTTGGAAATTTTGAACTAGATTTTGTGCCTCTTAGTCTACTCTACTCTTCTTGATTGGTTTTCTGACCTGAAACTGAAAATTTCCATATGTAGACCTTTTCCAAGCTTCTCCAAGACTTGATGACAACTTTGACAACTTTAGGGATTTGAAAAAATTTCTCCAAATTTTCTTCTTGACAAATCTATAACCTAGCCCTACAAATCACACATAAGAAGAGGGAAAAATGTTGTGGGGTTAGAGAATAGGGGTTTTCCTTGGTCAAAACGCTTGTTGGTAAATTAAACATTGAAATGAAAGCAAATATGAATGGAGAATGATGAATGAACAAAATACTATGTTTCAAATCACCAAACCATAGCAACAAGGTGCTGCAATAATGCTTGAAATGGCTACAATGGATGTTATTCTTGACTCTTACTTAAAGGAGATAGATCTTGAATGTAATGATTGCTTGGATCATGAGCTCTACATCACAATTGTTAGCACAATAAAAAAAATGAAGAATGAAATCTTTGACATGATGATTGATACTTGAAGAATGCTCTTGAATACTTGATAATATGCCCTTGAAATTCCTTGAATTCTCTTGTGAACTTGCTAAGTGTTCTCTTGAATGCTAGGTGTTGAATATGAGTGAAAGAACCTTGTATTTATACTCAATTATGTAAGAATTCTCTAAATTACAACAATACAAGTCAACATTAGATATAGGAGATTAAAATCCCACTCGAAATTTGAATTAAATTTGAATTTTGGTCACACGAGACTCAGTCTCCCAAGGTAGTGAATGAGTCCCATCATACATAATGTATGGGTCCAAAAATAAAAAGTTCTTAGAAATGTGTGAACTTGCATCGAGGCCAAAAAGACCTAGGTGGGACTCAATCACCCAAGGTGGTGAATGAGTCCTAGACACTAAATCTATGCCACACAAGCTAGGAACACTTGAATTATGATTGGTTATTGATTGGTGTCAGGATTATCCTCAAAAAGATGCAATAAATGAGGCTTGTGGATGCAAAATAGGGCCAATTGAAGCATAATAAATCTCAATTATTAATGATAAGCCTAGAGAAATGTGAAAGTGTGTTACAACACTTTAAAACACTCCAAATAAGGAAAGATTAATGTTAATTATGATTAAAATTATATTTATTATGCTTAGTTAATTGATAAAACCCTAGAAAAGTGTGAAAGTGTGCTACAACACTTCACAACACTTTTGAAGGCACCATTAAATTCCATTAGTTCACAAGGGAACAAGATCTAATGTGAATGTGTTATCCACATTACAACACTAAATCAAGGCAACATTAAGCCAAAATACACAAGGAGGACCCAAACGAGTGTGAAAATGTCAAAGGACCCATTTTTCGACACTACAAAGTGTAATGAACCTACCTATTCTTCCATTTAATTCAGGAAATGAGATCACCCAAGTCAAAATCCACTTTCAACCCTTAGGTGATTAAATTCTTTGAGGAATATTGCAATTTCCCTTTTTTATGTTAAGACGGGGGTCGAAGCTAAATAACACTTTGGGGAGAAAGATTAAGACCATCAAATAAAATCCAAATTACAAGCTATAACATGCATTTAGAAGATTGAAAATAATATTAATGGAACCTATAGACTTTAGGGAGAGTTTGGAAGGGATAAATGATGTGTAGCTTTTGTAAAATGTGCTTTTCATGGCTCACTAAGGACTCATTCGCCCTATGGTGAATGGGTCCTGGATAGGGTTTCTGGAAAATTCTTTCTAGGTTCTCTTCTACCAAGTATGAAATCCTAAATTCCAAGTGCTCACTATCAGATAGACGAAAATAAATTCTATAGAGTATTTTCTGTGATTTGACAACTTTTCTTGCAACTTTGCAATTTTGTGACTTTTGAGATCTTCAAATTGCTTTCAACCTTCAAATCTACAACACACATCAAAAAGAGAATTTTTTTTTGTTAGGGAATGGGGGTTTACTTTGGTTAAACCCCATTTTGGTAATTAAACCTTGAAATGAAACAAAATAGCATGGAGGAATGATGAGTGAATAAAGTAATGTCACAACTCACTAAACCCTTGTATGATCCTTGATAAGGGAGGTTTGAAACTTGCATGAAATGGATTTAATGGATGTGGATCTTGATTTTGAATCTTTTCTTGAAATGATACTTTGAATGCTTGATTGAATCATGAAACCTACATCAACAATTTAGCTTAAAAAATATGCATGACTCCACATAACTTTAACATAATTCTTTGATCTTGATTGCTAAAAAAAAATGATGAATAAATCTACCCTTGAATGTTGTTGATGATAATTATTGTGCCTATTACACACATGCCCTGTTCGGACAAGGGACCCCCTCTTTCCTTTTTTCCTTTTCTAGTTCATCTTCACCTCTGCCTCATTTTGCATGCCCCTAATTTTGAGCTTGAGTTGGCCATGTGTAGTAAAGTCCATGATTTCCCTTTGGCCGGAATCACCATCCCCAAATTTCCTATGTTTTTGGCTTTTGCAAAAATTCCCCTATGGGTTTTCCTTGGCCTTTCACCACTAGGCCCTACAGACCCAAGGTTGTGAGTTTCCCTTCATGCTTCGCCGCTATCCCTTTACCATTGAATAATAGCCGGCCTTAGATGTCCGTTCGCATGACGGGCCCCATACTATCCTTCGCCATTTGACAAACACCCCATATTGGGTTTCCACCACTCCATCTACCTCGCCTATCATTCCACCCAATATTAATTGCATGTCATAAATGCACTAAGGCCTATAAATATGCACCCCCACCTATCATTGGTACATTTTCAAAATTTCAAGGAGAAAAATGAAGAACAAAGACCCTATGCTTGCACGATCTCATATTGGATCAAAACCAGGATCTTTGTTAGATTCTTGTGTTGTTTCAGGTACATGAGCATTCAAAATTTCAAAGGGTTTTTTTGAGGTTAGGGTTTTGAGAATATGGTTAAAATATTCAAAGTCAACCCTAGATAACCTAGCTACCTTCACAATAGAAGGTTATGTAGAAAGAATTTACTCCTAGAACTTAAAAACCTCTTAATAATCACTCAAATCATACCCTTATAGTCTTGCAAAACCCCATGCATTCTTCATCATTCTTCATGCAACATTGCTAACTTTGCGGCCCACACTGGTGCACTTGCCATTCATAATCAAACTTGAAGCAACCCCTAAAATTACTAAGTTAGTGGCCCATTGTGGGAAGAACCATGCGAGGTTCCCATTTTAGATGGCCTATGTTCCTCCACCATTAACTAATGGCTTACACCTGGTGGCTTCCTACATCACAGGTCCCACCCCAAACTTTGCCACAAAATTTTAAGCACTTAGAAAATTTAATGAACTTAGTGTCCTTCAATCATCACTACCTGACGGCAAGGCCACCTCGTCCATCTGCACTATGGACCCCACTACTTTTGTTGCCATTCTGAGTCTACCTAAATGAAAAATGCTAAGTCAAAAATTCATGCGGCCTGACCATATGCGGTGGTTCGTATGTGGGTAACCCTTACTTCTTCACCATACCTTAGCATCCAAGCAACCCCGTCCATCTGCACTATAGACTCCACTGAAATAATTTCCCTCAGAGAACCTCAATGTAAGACTTAAGTCCACAAAGTCATCGTGGGCTAGCCCATGTAGACCACCATCCCCTCAAAGTTGTTTCTTAATGGAGAACCTTCAACAACTACCCGATGGTTCCCATCCGCACGCCTAAAATGATCAAAACTTAGGGAACAAGCTCATGCCATCCAAACCACCTGTGGGTCCCATAATGCGGAACTCCACTTGTGGGTTTCTGTCCCCTAAAAGCTACCAACTTAATGACCAAGTTTGAACGTCCTTCCACCTAGTAGTGTCTGCATGTCTCCAACCCAGACAACATCAGGGAAAAACCTAATGACATCAATCATCCTCTAACCTAATTTTCGGACGTGTCTAATAGCCTCACAAGGAATTTGACCACCAACTTGCTAATGTGATATCTTTGCTACGAAACCCCATCTATGAGTCTCTATAGCCCCTTGGACACTAGTTAACTACCTTCACCTCAATGAATTCCACCTAGGGGAAACCTGCATCCCCTGGCCTGCAATTCTCTAAGTGGTCTAAATAAACTCTGAATACTTAATGATGATGAATTTTATGAGTCTCTGATAATATATGAATGGATCTAATGATTTATTACAATATTTAACTGAAATTTTCTCTAATTTCTATGTAAGTGCATTTATTGCAACTGGTGCATGTAGAATTTATGGAACCTACTATTGGGCCTTCTAAGAAACCTGCGTAGAAACCTAACAAAGGAAAGAATCCTACCCACACTCCTAGGGGAAAGGAAGAAAAGGAGAAAATGAAGTATGAGTTCATGGAGTCGAACACACATCAAAGCTCACCTCTAGTTGGGAAACTATCTCAGACACTAACTTTGGGCATGTCAGTGTGCATGAATTTAGGGAGAGGGTTATGGAGAACCTCAAAACAGATAGGGAATTGAAAATCAGAAAGAGTGGTTTGGCCAAAGTTGTTGGTTTCCCTCCTACACTTATAGCTCCAAAGTTGGTAATGGCTTTCCATGAGTGCTATCGCTCCAATAGAAAGATAATTGACCATGATAGAAGGGGATTGGAAGATTTTTTGACCAAATCTATCGACAGGACCTTTGGCATTCCAGTCTTTGACAAGATGGAAGAAGTACAAAACGAATTTTCCCAGAATGTGTGGAAAATAGATCCTGTTTGGTGCAAAGGAACAATCAACTAGAACTAGTTAAAGGAAAAGAGGGAAAGTGCTGCCAAGGTTCCCCAAACCCTATACAAAAGTGACTTATTTGAGGAGTACCATGATATAGTCACACTTTTGAGTAGAATAATGGGTCTGCCTATTGCCACATTCTTTCAAAATTGGATGTTTTATTTCATAGAGGAGATCGTCAAGGGCAATACCAAATTCCATTGGGTGAAAATGATTAGTGACAACATGCATCAATAGTTAATGGAGGTAAATAAGACCTTTCACTTCTTCACGACTTCCTATCTAGTCTACCTCTAGCCTTGGGATATTTAGAAAATGTAATAGACTCCAGTAAAAATATTACCATGAAGGGATATGATGTAGAAGAGAGCTTATCTAAAGGATTAGTTACTCTACCAATCAAAATTATCCCTATGGTGAAAGATGTGGTTTTCCAAGTCCTTGATCTCCCATTGACCTATAATATCCTCCTTGGAAGACTGTGGATACATGAAATGCAAGAAGTTTCCTCTACATACCATCAATGCTTGAAATTTTCTCACGATGGAGTCAAAATCACAATACAAAGAGATCCTAATTCTTTCATGTCTGGCCATAATCAAAGTCCTAAAGCTGAAATCACCATCCCTAGCAATTATGAAGCATCCCCTCAAATAAATGTTAATCTTGAACCTATAAAAGCATCTACTGCAGTTACTACACTATCAAACCCCAAAGTCCAAATTCATGATCTAGGATGCAGAGAATACCGTTTGGATAAGTTGCTAATAAATGACACTGCTACTATTGTCGAGAAAGGTCAGACTTCCAACAATGATGTTGAGACTACTATAGAAGAAATGTAGAAAGATGACCATGTTGGGATTGAAACCTTTTGGAATCTTGATGATACACCTACCCTTTTCATATCTGACTGCACACAAGCTTTTGATACCTATAATAACCCCCTATTTGGCCAAGATATCTATGATAACCCACTTTTTGACCATTAACCTACTAAGGATATCCAACCATCCTTCCATCACACTTGCCATGGGCTAGGGTATGAATCTCCTAATGTTCCCTCTATCAAGTCATCTTGCAAAGTCACTAAGGATGTGCAAGCCTCCGTTGATGTTAGTAGTACCGAAAAGGATAATATCAAAGACTCCATTGATGGCATCACCACTCCCACTTCATTCATCTCACCCACATCCATCCACCTAGTAGACATGGATCAACAAGTATCATCTAAAGAAAATATAATGGAGGCAAATCAGAAATCAAAGGTAAAAATGCCTTTTTCAAAAGGAGATTCAAAATCAAAAGAAAGCTTGCCACGAAAGAAAAATCAAGAGAAGTCCCTTAGCCAAAATAAAAAGATATTGAGCAAATCAAAAGAAAAAAAGGATCAAGGAAAGTCCCTTAGCCAATACAAAAAGCTATTGGACCAGTCAAAAAGAAAGAAATATCTAGACAAGTCCCCTAGCCAAAATAAAAAGCTATTGAACAAATAAAAAATCAAAGTAAAAAATAAAAGCAAGAAAAATTTGATCTCCAAACATACCACATATCACTCATACCACATATTCCCTTCCACCCATCCATGTTCACATACCTGTCATATCATTACACTTCCATTGGTGATGTCTTTCAATGTGTCTTTGATGGTGACCCCTTCACGTACTAAACTCATTAGTTTCCCAAGCTCTTTTTTGTCTACAACCTGATGACCCATATAGCATGTACATTAGGGATCCTATCATAACCTCTTTCAATTGTCACCTCTATCATCTGTCATATTTTCCAAGTTCATGTTATTCATTATGATCGGGTCCTTTCATCCAGCATGGTCATTCACACAAGATCGAGGCATCATCACAGTAGCTTTCAAATCAGGAGCATATCAGTTGTCCACACCAAAAGGGGATTTGTTTGATGAACCCCTCAATAGCTTGCATCTCAAGAATTTCTACACTTGAATCATCCAAGTGCATTAGGAAAAAGGTCCTAAAAAATATAAAAAAAATTAGAAAATGTCCTAAAAAAATGGTTTCCTTGATGAAAACCTGGCAAATAGGCATCTTGGTAACCAAAAATAAAAATAAATAAAAAATCAAAAAATCAAACAAATCATAAAATCTGAAAAAGTGCAATAAAAACAAGTAGTAAAAACCTGACAATAGGCGCTATTTGTGATAGGTTAGCTTTTCCATATATTTGAGCATGTTGACCATTCACTTTCGCCATTCACTTTTGCCATTCGCTTTCACCATCCATTTGCCTATCTTTTGAAAGCACCATGTACATATCCTGGCACCGCATTTGTGTCTCACCCTGGATTGGGGGCAACAAACTTTGAGCTTGAACCAAAAAATGAACAACAAGAAGACAAAAACAACAAAAATAATGATTAAAACGTAACCCAACATTGAACATCAATCACCATCAGAAACACATCAAACGTCCATATCATATCAAAATCCAAAAAAAGATCAAAAGTCAGTAAAAAAGTCAAAAACAGAGTCGTCTTGTCGAACTTCGTGGTCTCTATGTATATAACATAGGCAAGGATAATCTTTGATACGCTCCTGAGACCCCTAGGATGGTTCTTTAGGTTAGGTTCTTGGTCAAAATCTCATAAAACACCTAAAAATCGGAAAATCAAGAAATCCAAAAAACATCAAAAAATTGAACATAAAATCAAATCAAAAGGATGATGCTCTTCTAAATCATGGGTTTATCACGTTAAACACAAATTTTCAATTGTTGTACTTTGATTTTTGTTATCATATCTCTAGAGCCCCTCTATGATGTATCAAACTAGAGGAGCTAGGAAGGAGTATGATTTTTCTTTGTCTGTTGTCTGTGAGTTGATCATTATTACTGTGCAATTTGTCGCAAGATGTGCACTACAAAATATCACTGATGACATTCTGAATTTTCATAGGAAAAGGATTAACTCTTGTCTATTTACGCAAGCAATACTTAGGTCATCTCGGTTTAATTATACTTAGATTCTTGTGTTAACTTGCACTATCAAACATCATGGAAGTAGTACTCAGGTCATCATGGTCTAAATATACCATCGATGCTTGTACTCACTTTCAACATTTTAAAGGCCCAATGATGATAAAAAGCATGACAAATCGGCTATTACAAATGACAACTTTTGCATACGACATCTGCATGGTTAGAATAGATTGCATCCATGTTAGTTTTTATATGTATTTATGGGATTTCCAAAGCTACAACAAATGATGTTATCTCTTGCATTAAGGGATTGAGTACACTTGACATTTCCAAAAACATATCATTTTCATATAATTAGAAAACATTCCCATTTAGCTGCATATCACTTGCATCGGAAAACATTATAACATCATACATCCATGCATCACATCATAATATTTGCATCAAAAAAAAAAAATGACGTCAATCACATCTCATTTACATAATCAAGATCATTTCATTTAGTGGCATTAGGGAAGTTGTTCACTAAGCTTAAATGAGTGAGTCTCTTTAGATTTCCAAAAGAATTGGAAAATATGTCAGGTTTTGTGAAGCTTAATTTAACAAAGAATCAACTGACGAAAGCCTTCCCACGACTCTTGGAAGGTGGATAGATTCACTCATTTAAGCTTAAGGCCCTAGAACACAATCATCTACATAATCATTTGCATCACATAATCATCATTCATCATTGCAAAACATCAAACATCATTTGCATCGCATCCATACATACTCAACATAATTATCACATGGAGCATCATATATCATTATTGCATAATCAAATCCATTTCACATAACATAAAACATCATAAATTCATTGCATCATACATAAATTCATTGCATCATTTATTTCCATTAGAAAAGAACAAAAACATAAAATGCATCACATTTCATTGGCATAATAGGATCCATCACATACATCATTCATAAAACATCATAGAGAACACATTGGTTGCAACATCATTTGCATCGATAACATATCATATCATCATCATATAGAACATCACATAGCATAATAGAAATCAAATGCATCCATAATTATCATCATGATCATCATCACATATAAACATTATATAGACACATAGATCATTATCATCGCCGCATATCATATAACCTCAAAAATCATAATGTCAAAGTGTACAATGATATCCAAACATGGAGAGATACATCATAAAAAATGGCAGAAATCATAATGTCTCAACTGAATCAGTGTATACATCAGGTCTCAGTACATCATCAAGTCTCAGTACATTAATCAATCCTGTACTAGGGCATATCAATCAATCAGAGAAGTCAAACCACATCGCCCAATCAAATTTGAATCTACTTGCACCAGATGTGAAAATCCTCCTATGATTATAACATATCACAAATCGGCAATCTTATCAATCAATTAGCCTATCAATCTAATCAGCTTTTGTGAGACTTTAATCAAATTTCATGAGGTCCATCAATCAATCCAACCTCGCCTATCATGAGGTTGATCAATCAATTCGACCTCGCTTATCATGAGGTCCATCAATCAATTCGACCTCACCTATCATGAGGTCCATCAATCAATCTGACCTCACCTATCATGAGGTCCATCAATCAATTCAACCTCGCCTATCATGAGGTCCATCAATCAATATGACCTCACCTATCATGAGGTCCATCAATCAATGCAACCTCACCTATCATGAGGTTCATCAATCAAATCAACCTCACCTATCGGGAGGTCAATCATCATCATCCTATCATTGATCCTCGCCTATCATGAGGTCAATCATTAGTCTATCATTGATCCTCACCTATCATGAAGACAATCATCAACATCCTATCATTGACCCTCACCTATCATGAGGTCAATAATCATCATCCTATCATTGATCCTCACCTATCATAAGGTCAACATCATCAAATCAATCGGCTGCATTCCATCATCAAATATCAAACACAAGAAGGCAACACATGGGCATCAGTTAATCACTTGGTAGACTCAATCTTCTTTATTGAGAGATAAATCATGTCTGACATCAAAGTATCATTGGTTTAACATTGGATCATCATAACATCACTACAACATCATCACACAATCATCAAATCCTCAACAAACTATCAAAAAAAATTCCATAATTCACCAATTTATCTCCCGAGGGGGCATATATCTATCAATACCTGAAAATAAACGTCTAGGGCATCGTCTAGGGCATCAAAAAAATTTATGAGCATCAGTATCAAATTTTTCTTTGAAGCAACATGTAAACACATTACTTCAAAGAGGGGAAAAATGCATACACCTAAAAATAATCATCACCTTTAATTAATTAAATACTAGCTATTTGATTAATATTGCAACTACGTATAAATAAATTCTCAATTTATTTATATTGTTCACCCTTCTCTAATTCTCCAAATCAAAAACATATTCTTCTAAATTGATTAAATAAACAAGGTTCCCTAAACTTGTTTTATTTAATTAATCTTCACTAAATCCAATTAGGAATTAGAGCACATTTCTACAACTTTTTGTGCCACCTCACCAAGGTCACATGAAAATAAATAACTCTAATTTTTAATTAGAATTATCTTCAACTCATTTCAAAAAGCACATGACTCATTTCCTCCCACACTTCCACCAATTTTGGAAGCACATGGTCCTCTCTTCCCACACTTGAATCTTCCATCCAAATGGCATGTTTCCCATTGGTCAAGAGATTCTCCCATCCAAATGGCATGTTGTCTTTGGTCAAGGGGACAACATCCTAATTCTCTTCATCTTCACAATCCATTTTTCTTATTTGAATCTAGACTATTGATTATTTCCACCTCACTATATGCTTGGAAAAGGCTATAAATACAACCCTTGGGCCTTGTATTTTGCATCCACGTTTGAAGTAAAGTTATCATGCAGGTTTATCATTGGAGCTTGGAGCATTCTTGGAGTATTATAGCTAGTTTTTATAGCATGTTTTGCTTGGCATTTACATCTTAGCTTTAAATTTTTCATCATAGTTGCATTTTATCATCCATCTTGCATCATAGTTGCATTTTAGATGAGTTCATTTTAAGTTTTCATTTGAGCATATGTAGAATCATGCATAGAATCATATAGATCACTTCCATAGCATCCACCTCCACTTTTTCATTTATCATCAACATCATCCTCCACTCACCATAGCTTTCATCATCATTGTTTGCATATAGTTTCATGTAGGCATTATATTGGCATGCATGTTGAATGTTATCTTGTTTCCTATGTAGTCATTTTAACAACCATTGTGCTCATAGAAATCTGAGGGCCAAACAATTTAATAAATCCTTAGGAATAGAGGACAATGAGACATTCTTGAAAGATTCATTAAGATGTAATTTAGAATAGTTTAATTTTCCTTGAATCTTTGAATATAAATCATTTCATTAAGCTTTGTGTTGATACTAACTTTGCACATTTAATACACACACAACCGCCACTATGAAAATTCCCACCTTGACACACACCTTTGCGGCATATATGCAAAATGTACCTAAGGAAATCTATGAAGTAATACTTGACCCCAAGGTCTAGACCCTAATAGCTCAACTCGCTATTGCCCTACCTCTTCCCCCACCCTCAATTGAACTGCCAAAGATGGAATCCACAATGCAAATCTCAGAAGAGATGGAAGGGAGACATAAGGAACAACAAGGAGAGGCTACAAGGGACATTTCCAATGAGCCCAAGGATTACAATAGGGATGACTACTTAGAGCACCCGAAGGGAGGGTTGAACATAAATATTGATAAGGTGGCCTTCGATAATGAAGCACAACAAAGCCCTAGAAGTGAAGGAAATGTGCAACTTGATGAGCCCTATGAGGTTGAAACCCTAGATAAGGAAGAGGAAGTGCACTAGGAACACAAGGTTGTAAGTGAAGAGGCTAATCTTGAGGAGCATCATTCTAGAGAAGATAAAGTAGGTACTGATACAAACGTGGAGATCCTTGAGGAACATCCCTGACCTAGCCAAGGCAAGGGCCTTAGACAAGAAGTAATGCATTCGGAAGAGGAAGTTCTTCTAGAGAAAGTGCCTAAGAAGGAAGAAGAAGATAGAATAAAATAAAGAGAGGTTGAACCTAAAAGAGATAAAGGGGCTTCTCAACAATGATCGAGCATCATTGGAGAGAATATATCTCCTACTAAGCCAGATAGAGGAAAAGCTATACAAATTGAGGGCTTGGAGGAGGAGGAAAATAATGTTGGAAGGATTCCCAGTGATGATGAGGATGAACATCAAAGAGAGTAGGACAAAGAGGAAGGTGATCATGAATGACCCAAGGGACAGACTAAAATGCTTGACTAGCTAGAATGCCAACTGGAAAGAAAGAAGTCTCCTATGGTTGTTGACCCAAGAGCAAGGTTAGAGGCATCTTGGAAAGGGCCCAAATGAGAACAAGAAAATAGAAGAAGCCCAAAGTCTTCTCTCACATCACGGTGGATGCCTCGGTGTCCCAAATGATACAAATCACCACCCTAGTGATAGAAAAAGATACAGGAACCAACTACAAAATTTCAACAATCAACCTAGGCCCGGTGACCTAAGAACAAAAGATAGATGAATTCCAAGGGTTTGTGGCTACTATTATGCAACAAATGAACAAAGATCAGTCCACTAAGGAGGAACTAAAGGCCCAAGTGGTCAATCTTACTACCTATATCTAGCAGTGGATATTTATTGAAGAAGAGACTCTAGTGGAAACATCAACACTACTCTCACTACTTTCCAAGGAAGATATCAGCAAGATGGAAAAGAGGAAGAACTAGACCAAGTCCATGTCTACTTGGTTCAATAAGGTGGAATCCACTCGTGAAAAAGGGATCAACCATGCGGTTGCCATGTACAATAGTTATAAAATCCCAAAGAAGGGCATATAATGTATGATGAATACATGTAAGGAATTCCTAGAAATGTATAGGATCACTTATCCTAAACTAGAATGCATCCTAAAGCTTTCACAAGATATTTGTGAGAATGAACTGGGAATTGCAAAAGAAGATCAATGGCTAGTAGAGACCTAGTTGATGAACCTGGAATACAAAAAGGAAGTCCTAGAAAAGGTCTTACATGAACTTGAGGTCTATCACGAGTGGGTTGTTGAGCACTAGATGGATAGTGCTAACTATCTAAAGTTAATGCTTTATTTTGAGGCACCTGCCTTAGAACTAGATGCAGAGAAAGTCAAGCCTTTGTTCCACCAAAAAATGGAGCGAGGAGCTAGTGACACCTTGTCGCCAAATTTTATAGATTTTGTTCCAAGGGACTTTGTCTGAATGAAGCAAATGATGGAGGCTACCTCAAATTACACAGAGAATCAGCAAGAGATTATAGAAATAATCAAGAGGATGTCCTTCTAGATCCTCAAATCTGAGCTCTCTAAAGAAAAGAAGCTTGTAGGTATGTTTGGTAAGTTTGTAGAATATGCAGGTGCTAAAAAGGTAGCTGGAAAGCCCATCATAGATGATGCATATTTTTCAAAGTAACTACAAAGTAAGGAAACCACTACAATACCAGGGCCACTAGATGACAAAATAGGAAAATGACAAAAGATGTATTTTATATTGTCATATATTTTGGGGTAGGTGAAACCCTAATGTAAAATGAATTTGAGCCACATAATGAAATTCAATCTTGTCCATTCATTTTTCTTTTGGAATACTATAAATAGGGTTCTCCTCTCATTTTCAAAGAGAGAGTTGATTTGTTGTGTAAAGGCATGTTGTAGAAATTTAATGAGAATAGCATTATTTTGATGGATTCTTGTGTTTTCTTCACATGTGTGCATGATTCAATCTCCCAATATTAGATTTTAGCTTTGTTGTTTTAGTTTTAAGTTACTTTGTTTTTTATTTTATGCTAGACTTTGATGGTGAAGAATGTTATGGTGTTGATTCCCTCCTTGCTCATACCTTTTGTTGTCTATTGATGATAAACAACTGTATAAAGTTAATTTGAGCATTATTTCATTGTTAGACTTAGTTTCATCTATTGTTCATGCTTCATTGGTCAATGGATGGTTGAAAATCTACAGACCTTAGAATATTGCACTAGTTTCATGAGACTATAGGCAATCCGCTTGGTTAAGTGGAACTTAGTTTTAGGAAGGTTGTCCACTATTGCATCCTCCATTGTTACTGTTCAATGTTAGTTGTAGGTTTAGGAAACTTCTTATCCCTTTTCCCTTTTGACTTTTCTTTGAAAATTGAAGTTGAAGTAAAGTTCTTACATCATTGTAAAGCTAAATCTAATGAAAAACATGGAGTTTTAGCTTACTATCATGAACTTGTAGAAATTGTGTATCCATCTCCATAACCTACAAAACTCCTTTTGTAGATCCAATTCCCTCCATGCTTAGCCAAATATAAATTCCCTTTGTGATTACCAACAAATCACAACAACCAATTGAACTATTCCAAGCATTGTCATGACCTAACACCTGAGATACCTTGGGGTTATTTCTAAAACTTAGTTGCTGAAATAAAATTTCAAGAGAGGTAGCACACTTGTGTGTTTCTTGTATTGAGAAAGTGATAAAAAACCCATCAATAGAACTGGCGCTAGAGGGAGGGAACTTTAGCTAAGCTAGATTGAATTGGTTCCTTCTCCCCTCAAAGGTTTCATAGATTGCTTCAATCTACACCAGAGAAAGGGGAGTTCCAAGAGATCAAGACCCCTACCAAGGCTAAGAGAGCCAAGAAAGGGGAAGCATCAGCCTCAATCCCACCCACTCAGCCTACTTCTCCTCCATTTCTACCAATTCTTTCCATCCATCCCCTTCACCCCTTCCCTTCACTTCCGAAAGCACCTCCTTCTCCCCATTCACTCCAAACTGCCTTTCCATCCTTCACTTCCCATAGCCAAGGTGTTGTCCTAACCCCAACACTCCATTTCCAAGGTGCTACCCCAACTACTGCTCCTTTGTAGCCTCAAGTTATTGTACCACATAAAACATAGCTTCCACCTCCCATAATGACTTGGCTAGGAAACAACCAATCCCAATTGTCCTTCAGTGACTACCATGACATGCCAAAGAATTCAGAAGGCTTTTGCACCAAGTTTCATCCACATGATTTGCAAAGGACAACAAAAGAGCACATAAATATTTTCCAAACAACATTAAAGGACATACAAATTGACCATGAAAATGTGGCTTGGAATCTCTTCCCTTACTTTTTGGAGGATGAGGCATTCTATTGGTACATCCATCTACCCACCAATTCCATTACTTAGGATCTCTTGAAAGATGCCTTCCTACAAAAATTTAAAGTTCGTATTAGTCCTATGAAGTTATACCAGCAATTCATGTCTATTAGGAGGGAAGTCAATGAGTCCATTAGCTCCTTCAACAAGTGATTTCATAGAGCTTACATGAAGTTGTAGCCACCCTATGTGGTTGATGATGCCTCAACAAGGCTGGTCTACTATGCTGCCTTAGACAATCTCATGTCCACTTTGGTCAAATGGATGCACCCTTCACCTACTAGGTTGGTGGATGCTTATGCAGAGGCACTGATAGCAAGTACTAACTTAGGGTAGCATATTGCTGGTCCGTTGACTTCCTTGGGACTGACAACAAACCCAGCTCAAGTCCAACGGCTTACTCATGCTTTGGCTCATCAAACACCAATGTTGAATTAAGTCCCTTAGATGCCGATAGTCCCACATCTAGGGCAACCCTTGAACTAGGCTCCCCTAGTGCGTCATTACTTACAACCTCAGTAGTAGCATACTTACTCTCAATAGCCCCAAGTTCCTTCATACCTACAAGGCCTCGAAGTCCCATCTTCTCAACAAAACTAACCTACAGCTCAGTCGGTCTTTCTTCAAAATTATTTAGTACCATAGCAGAATAACTCAGAGAAGGATTGGATCGATGAATTAACTGAGATAGTGAAGAATCTTTCAACTAAGATGATGCACTTTAGGAACCAAAAAATCAAATTATAGGCTTCTAAGAGGAGCATTCAAGCTGATCTCAATCAAGATAAATGTTATTCGGGTGCTTCTTCTAGGCATAATTACAAAAGAGGACAAAATTCATGACAGGGCTTTGAACGAAGGACTTCACAAAGGAAAAATTGAATGTGGAACACAAGGCCGAATAATGGCGGTGTCCCCACACCTCTTGATCAACTAGGTGGTGCCAAAAAACCTACAAGAAAATTTTATCTAGCGGATGCTTCCCTATCCAGATGGTGCAGGATTCACAAGATGAATAGGCATTCTAAATTGGATTGTCCAAAGTTTCAAACTACAACATAATTTTTCCAAGTAGAAGTCTAGAATGTAGTTGATGGTTTAGGTTGCTAATATTTGGTCCCTTCAAAGCCATACAATTCTTCAGTGTTGGTGGCTAACTAGGCTCCTTTCCCAAAAAGTGAAAGAAAATCACTTGAGAAGGAGACTCCCCCCACAGGTGAAGAGGAGAAAGAGGTAAGTAACTATGATACTTTATCTCATCTCTTTGATTTAGTAGATAATGGTCCAATAGATGAGCAAAAAATTCATGAGAATGAATTCCATATGTTCCACCAAAGGGAAACCTCATATAACCTGAGAAATAGACAAGTTGGAGGCCCTTTCATGACTTCTAATCCTCCTAGTAACTTTAATACTCTACCTAATCCTAATGCCAATAATAATCCTACCTACCCCCATGTTCCTACTCAGTACTTTAACAAAAATAGGTAGCCAAATCAGGCTTAGGATCAGCCCACTAGCTCTCCCCAAAGAAAATTATCTAAAGTTGATGTTAAAAAAATGGGAGAATACATAGTTGAGGAATTGAAGAAGGTCAAAGTTGGTTTGTCAGCCTTTGATCTATTAAAGGTACCCACTATCCAAAATTCCCTCTTTAGGTCACTAAACGAAATCACCCCATCAAAGCTATCCCAAGAGGTACCCACTAAGAGTGTTTCCTTCGACACTTCCAATGGTGAACCCATAATTAGAGAAATCCTAGGAAAGAAACATGATCAGCCCCCAAACCAACAAGCTTGTAAGAGTTATCCCATAGAGAAAGCTTCTGCCAAGGATCCAAATCAAGCACAAACCAAGGAAAAATGCAATGATAAAGGAAAAACCAAAGTAGCTCAAGTAGATGTCTTAGTAGGGTTATTTTAAGGAAAGCTAGAGACCCCTCCCTTCTTAATGGCTATTCAGATATTCAACAATAATCTACATAACTAACTATTTGATTTAGGGGCTTCGAACAATTTCATGCCCTTCGTAGTGTGCCAAGCACTAGGGATAACTCCAACTCCCTCTTGATGAAAAGTGACTTAGTTGGATAAGACAGAAGTGAACATAGTTGGAGAGATGAATAGAATACCAATGCATATTGTTGTTGACCCAAGAGTGCAACAAGTGATTGACATCCAAGTGGTGGATATCCTTGATACATATGGTATTATATTGGGATGAGATTTCACCCATGATTTGAATGGCTATGCCACCATAGACTATTCTCATTTTTGGTTGCCTTGGAAGGGGCTTCCAAACCAGATCCGCATCAAGAGAGAACCTCAAATGAAGTTCATGATCATGAAATATAATAATACAAATGAATTGTTTGCAAAAATAGAATTGGGGAATTATTGTTCAGTGGCTTATTAGGGTGAGGAAGAATTCCAAGAGGAGGAAGTAGCCAAGGAGGTCCTTCTTGTATTATGTAGTGCTCCTACCAATTTAACCCGCATCCTTGATATTATAGAGGTGCGAATTGAATTCAAAGATGAACAATCCTACTTAGATGGTAATCTTGGATTGCTGAAGGTATTCGAAGAATTTATACAGAAAAGTGTACGAGATCAACTTAGTCTAGGAGCAAGAATGGACTTCCAAGAGCTACTACTACCCAGTTGGTGTAGGGTCCATAATGCCGCTCACTCCAAATTTGAATGTTGCCTATGTCAAACAGTAGTGGAACATGTGGTGGGGTAGGTCATTCCAAAAGGAAACCCTCAAGAAGAGTAGTGATATCAATTCCTAGATGAACCTACATAGTCATTCGAGAATGTGGAAGTAGATACATAGTCAAGAAAGGAGACATGCTCGACTAGCTCTAAATTCAAAGACTCTTCTAAGTTTTGGATGCTATGTTTTGATGGATCTAAGTCCAAGCAGGGAGTGGGAGTTGGCTTCAGCCCTATGGGTAAGATGCATTTTGTTTCCCATAGACTTCAATTTTTCCATTGCACAGAATAATGTATGCATCATAAATAATAGTCCATGACTTTCATAAGTAATAAGAAAGTTAGCAAAATGTCCAATTTTGAAGCTCTGCATTAGTAGTAAAACAAGTTAGGAACTATATTCTATCAGACAAAAGACCTAGCAAACTATAAACATAGGTATGTGGGACCATAGAAGGATTAGATGCATTATACATATAGCTAATCCCTCACACAATAGGAACTTCAACCATGCAGCAGCCCAAGTAGCTGCATCCTTCTAAAACTTCACCCTAACTGGCTTGAATAATTCTACCATAGATCTCAACTCCTCAAATTCCACTCACCCCCAGCAATGCCACCAAATTCCCCAAGTTCTTGAGTGATGAAAAGCAATATTACTTGATTTCATAACAAGCTCCCATGTACTACATCAAATCATGACAGGAAGAAGAGCCCCAGGAGGGTGCTGAAATGGATAAAATGAAGGGGCCATCATCAACCTCAAAAAACCAACATGAGGTCATGAGGGCGGTTCATCTTGAAAGAATATTTGACTTAGATCAAATTAGGGATCAATACCAATAGACCAAGAAGGAGTCAATAGACAATCAATGTGATGCTCATAATATGGGTACTACTGAAGAGGTTAAGAACATGTTCATTGCAAAAGTGTGAACATCAAAAGAGAAGAAATGGATCATTGATGCTTTGCGTACCTATCATGATGTGATTGCTTGGGGCTACAAAGAATTGAAAACATATGATACCTCAATTATCACTCATTCCACCCCCCTCAATCCAGATGTGAGGCCTTTTTGACATTGCTAACACCCAATCAATGCGATGTTGGAACAAATTATCTACAAAGAAGTTTAGAAGTTGTTGTTTGAAAGAATTATATTCCTAGTTAGGAACTCCACATGGGTGGAAAATTTGGTTCCGATTAGGAAAAAGAATGGTGAAATCAAATTATGTATGGATTTCTGGAATTTAAATAGAGCCTCTAAAAAAGATAATTATCTAGTGCCATCACTAGATGAGGTACTAAAAATAGTCAATGGATATCATATGATGTCATTCTTAGATAGTTACTCAGGATATAACCAGGTCATGGTGCAGTATGAAGATAGGCATAAAATGGCATTCACTACAAAATGGGGAATGTTTGCATACAAAAGGATGTCATTTGGATTAATCAACACTAGTTCTACATTTCAATGCACCATGGAAATTTACTTTAAATACCTCATTGGTAAGTGCATCATCATATATATGGATGACCTCATTATATTCTCTAAGAAGAGGGGAGATCATGTCTCTGATTTGTGCAAGGTCTTTTAGAAATGCAGAGAGTTTGGTAACTCCGAGCCCGAAGAAGTGCATTTTCAGAGTAACTGAAGGAAAGATGTTGGGACACATGATCTCATAAAATGGAATCTGAATTGATCTATAACATATCTAGGCCATATTAAAAATTCAACCCCCAAGAAGCAAGAAAAAAATGAATTCTTTCTTTGGAAATATCAACTTTGTTAGGAAATTCATCACGGGCTTCATTGAAATCATCAAGTTGTTAAAAACCATGCTCAAATAGGATGCTAAAGTGGAGTGGACACTGGAAGCCATGATGAAGAAATCAAGTGATCTATTGCTGATGCACTAGTACTAGTTAGCCTAGACTATCTGAAACCATTCTGCATTTATTCCTTCACTTCTGATCACTCTTGTGCTTGTATGCTAACACAAAAAGATGGTGAAGGGAACAAACACCCTATAGTATTCATGAGTGCTCCATTGAAAGAGGTAGAGTTAAGATATCATAATGTTGAAAAGTAAGCCTATGCCTTGGTTAGAGGAGTTAAGAAGTTTCAACATTATATCTTGAGGAACAAGGTATTCACAATTGTTCTAGATCCCGTAGTTAAGACCCTATTGATGTAGAATGAGTGAGGAGAAAGAAGAGCAAAATGGGTCACTTTTCTACAAGAATACAACATGGAGATTCAACCCATGAAACTAGTTTGAGGACAAGCCCTTACTCATACCATAGCGAAAATAGGACCTGAGCTCATGGTGGAGTAGTACCAGCTGGGGATGTTTGTCTCAGAGAATGTTACAATGACATTGTATATTACTTACTAAACAACAAGTTCCCATCATAGCTACACGGTGAGTAAAAATGTGCTTTGAGATTGAAGAGTAGCAGCTATATGTTGTAGGGATCCATACTATACAAGAGAAATCATAAAGGCATCTACCTTAGATGCCTAGGAAAAGAAGAAACAACTGAAGTGCTAAAGAAATTCCATGAAAATTTTGGCATTGGTCACAGATTCGGCCCTTCGATCGCTCATTAGATTTTACAGGTTGGGTACTACTAGCCGAGGGTGTTCAAAGATGCACACAATCATGTCATATCCTGTCACATCTGTTAGACCACTGCCACTCGAGAAAGGAAGGCTATTGTCCCGTTGCAACCTATTGTGGAGGTAAGGCCTTTTTCTCAGTGGGGACTCAAATTCATTGGTCCAGTAAGCCCACCATCCTTTGTAGGCCATAGGTATATTTTGACTGCTTCTGATAACTACACTAGATGTACTAAAGTAATAACATGTAAAGCAATAGCATGTAGGAAATATACAACTAAGGTAGTTACTAATTTCTTAGAAAGTTTTATTTTAAATGTCTTTGGTTGCTCGTTTTCCCATGTGTGAGATAGTGGTCCTGCCTTTTCATCCTTAAGTTTTCTAGTTGGGCCTTTGATTATGGAATTTCACTTAAATTTTCCTCTAGCTATTACCCCAGGGAAATGGTCTAGCTGAATCCACAAACAAAAATATTCTAACTGTGATCTAAAAAATGCTTGACAAGAACTTGAAACATTGGCATACCCAGCTATGTTTTGTCTTATGGGCTGATCACACGTGTCATAAAGTTTCCTTGGGAAATTTCCCATTTCACTTGGTCTATGGCCTAGAGCCAGTATTTCTAGTGCACCTCAAGATCCCCACGCTCCAATTTGTTAACACATATTATGAGGAAGGAGAATGCCAAGAAGCCTATCTGGCTAAATTGCCACATTTAGAGGAAGTCTATGACCAAGCAATCAAAAAAATTTCCAAACACCAGGGCGTAGTCAAAACATGGTTTGATCATCAAACCAAAGTAAAGGCCTTTAGGATTGTTGATTTAGTCCTTTGTTGGGATAAGGCCCATGAGAAGAAAAGGGTACATGACAAATTCGACAAGCTATGGCTTGGCCTCTTTCAGATTTTAGAAATCCTAAGAGATAATGCCTTTTATCTTAAGACCCTAATTGAAGAGGATGTCATGATGCATGTCAATAGGAAATACCTCAAACATTATTTCCTTGCTTGAGCTGCTCAATATCACTCTTTATATATAGCTATAAATAGTTAGGGTAGGTTCTTTTCTTTTGGCTTTGCTGCTTTGCTTTCACCTCACTTTAACTCACTTTCCTAACTTTTTTTTTTGTTGAGGGTGTCTCCTAAGCTTGATGTGGTGGCCATGCTTGGCTTGTCAGAGGGCCTAATTTGTTTTTTTCTCCCATTTATTCTTTAGATAAGTCTTCATCCATTATTATTAATTTTTTACCTCTCCCATGAAGCAGGTTTCCTTGCGTGAACTCTAACTTGATCTAGGGTAGAACCCTTATTTGAATCTCCTCACACTTATCTCAGATTACACACAAAAACACACCCTAAATATTCCCAATGAGCTATATGATAGTCATTATGAGGTTTCAACAAGTGAAAAATCTTAAGTCTGCTCTAGTGACCACTATGACTTCCAAACCCACTATAAGCTTTAGTACTTATGTAGTTGAGCAAAGAAATAGTATCAAAAGAAAATATCAAAAAGGAAAGAGAAAAGAAAATATTGAAACAAGAAATTGTGTGGGTGTGTGGGCAACTTTATCAAGGCTATGGATGCCCAACTGGCAATGGAGTAATGTTTGTGGGGTCACAATGACAACTCCATCAGGGCTATGGATGCTTGACTAGCAGTGGAGCAATGCCCGAGTTACTTTTGGGGTTAGATGATTTACGTAGCTTTCCTCAACTGATTGACTATTGTTAATTATGGTCTCCAAGGGAAGGAAATGAACACATTACACACACACTTTTGAGATATTTTTGTGATCAGATTTAGCTAAGGATCATGTCCCTCTTTAAGTTTTTAGTTCGCTTATGGAAACTAGCTTCTAGTTTGTGAAACCAAAGATTCTAGGTTCTGGATGAATCCTTACCCTTAGAACACTTGGGAGAATTCTCCTAGCAAAGTTTCCATTTGTTAAGCCTATTGTACACATGCTCCATTCAAACCAAGGACCCCCTCTTTCCTTTTCACCTTTGTTGGTTTGTCTTTTCCTTTGCCTCATTTTGCATACCCCTAATTTTGAGATTGAGTTGGCCATGTGCAGTAAAGTCCCAAGTTTCCCTTTGGTTGGAATCACCATCCCCAAATTTCCCAAGTCTTTAGTTTTTGTGGAAATGTCCCTATGTGTTTCCCTTGGCCTTTTGCCTCGACCTCCACTAGGCCCTACATACTTGAGTTGCGAGTTTTCATTCATGCTTTTCCCCTATCCCTTTAATATTGAATAACAGTTGGCCTTGGACGTTCGTCTACATGACAGGCCCCGCACTATCCTTTGTCATCTGATGGATGCACCATATTGAGTTTCCACAGCTCCAGCTACCTCGTCTATCATTGTACCTAGAATTAATTACATGTCATAAATGCACTGATGCATATAAATATGCACCCCCACCTACCATTTTCACCAATGCATTTTTAAAATTCAAGGAGTAAAATGGAAAACGAAGACCCTGAACCTGCACGATCTCATATCAGATCGAAACCAAGATCTTCGTTAGATTCTTGTGTTGTTTCAGGTACGTGTGTTTAAAATTTCAAATAGGGTTTTTTTGGGGTTAGGGTTTTGAGAATATGGTTAAAATCTTCAAATTCAACCCTAGATAACCTAGCTACCTTCACAATAGTAGTTCTATAGAAATAATTTACTCCTAGTACTTAAAACCCTCTTAATAATCGCTCAAATCATGCCCTTATAGTCTTGTGGAACCCGATGCATTCTTTTCCATTCTTCTTGTAGTATTGCTAACTTTTTGGCCCTCATCAGTGCACTCACCATTTGTAATCAAACTACAAGAAACCCCTTAAATGACTAAGTTAGTGGCCCATTTCCGGAACAACCATGTGGGGATTCCCATTGTAGGTGGTTGTTGTTCCTCTACCGTTAACTAATGGATTACTCTCGGTGGCTTCCCACATCGCGGGTCCTACCTAAAACTTCGCTGTAAAATCTTAAGCACTTAGAAAAGTTAATGAAACTCAGTTCCCTTCGATTGTCACTACATAATGGCAAGGGCACCCTATCTATCTTCACTACAGACCCCACTACTTCTGTTGTCATTCTGAGTCTACCCAAATGAAAAATGCTAAGTCAAAAATTGCATGTGGGATGGTCTCGGCAGGGGTCTGTATGTGGGTAGCCCTTCTTCTTCAGTCCTTAGAATCCAAGCATCTCCATCCTTTTTCACTACGAACTCCACCAGAACAATTTCCCTCTAAGAACCTTGATGCAAAACTTAAGTCCACAAAGTCGTTGCAAGGCAACCCATGCAGACTGCCATCCCCTCAAAGAAATTTCTTAATGGTGAACCTTTAGTAGCTACCCAATGGTTCCCATCCACACACCTAAAATG